>CM037793.1:46974891-47023344 GCA_021229015.1 Solen grandis | reverse complement strand
TGATTTAAAATGTTATAGTATACACAGTTTCAACTAAATGCTTAAAATGGTAAAGCCAAGCTAACTGTGCCCGATAAAATGGTGAATTGATTTATTCATATCATCTTGTTGTGGCATACTATCTTTAGAATTGAACATGAATAACTAATGAACCAATCGATGTCCAATCAAGACCTTGTTTACATATCAGTTAGTTTACAACTGTAAAAAAAAATGTGACATCAAAATGGATCTAGATAGCTCAGTAGTAGAATGCATAAATCCAGGTCACAGGTTTGTGGTTCGAATTTAGACGGGTCGCCACTTAATTGTTGTTCGACTCCATCCATGGAACATGCAAGGGTTATTCGCGTCATGCATGTCTCGGCTGATTTATGAATAAACGGCTTGATCAGGATGTAAACATGTTAAGTCAGCTGCATGAAACTAACTTAATAGTAGATAATAATTTCTACATTTTAATGAAAATTTCTTATGAATCATATTACGACTTAAATAAAACTATTACACATAGATATCGGAGATATATAGATATTGATCTCTCTCTCATACCTCACTTGATTTGTTATAACAAATTACTGCGGATGCAATACACAAAACAATACCAAGTGTAGTTTATATTTATTAAGAATGTGGCAATAATATGGCTGCGGCTTTCATTTACTTAACATTACAAAATTTGGGCCGCCGACAGACTCGGAATGGCAGGCCCACAAACCTCAAGCCGAGGTACACTAATAATAAGTTCACAATACAATCAATTCAATAGACCTCCAATTGAGGTACAATCAAGTCAAGCAATTCACAATTCAATAAACCTCCAAATGAGGTACAATCAAGTCAAGCAATTCGCAATTCAATAAACCTCCAAATGAGGTGCAATCAAGTCACACAATCAGTTCACCATTCAATAAACCTCCAATTGAGGTACAATCAAGTCACACAATCAATTCATAACTTTTGATTTCACAAGTTAAAACTTTTGCAAGCAAACATTACAACTTAAAGATTCAATTAGTTTTGCAATTTGTAAATGGACCTAACCCTGGGATACAGAAGTCAGGTTAAACTGTCCTTCAAAAACACTGTAATGTTTTTTCGCAACCGCCACATGGTCTGCAAACATTGCCCTGAAAGCCGCGCCGGTGAAGTAAGACCTCCGGTGAAGTAAGACATCTGGTGAAGTAAGACCTCCGAGGAAAACACCCAAAACAGCCTCGGTGACCTGAAAAATATATGACAAACTACGCAGCAATCAATGGACTAAATTAGGAGAGGGAGGGAGGGTTTTTGTGGTTTCAATTTAACAATTTCTCCCAACGAACTTTTGATGTGAATCATAAAACTTGCACTCCCGTAAAATTCGCAATGCCACGATGCTAATCAAAACACTAAAGGTATTGCCCTCACAGCAAACCGCAGCTATACTTTATTATATAGCTGCTATTACTGCGGATGCAATACACAAAACAATACCAAGTGTAGTTTATATTTATTAAGAATGTGGCAATAATATGGCTGCGGCTTTCATTTACTTAACATTACAAAATTTGGGCCGCCGACAGACTCGGAATGGCAGGCCCACAAACCTCAAGCCGAGGTACACTAATAATAAGTTCACAATACAATAAACCTCCAAATGAGGTACAATCAAGTCACAAAATTCACAATTCAATAGACCTCCAAATGAGGTACAATCAAGTCAAGCAATTCACAATTCAATAAACCTCCAAATGAGGTACAATCAAGTCACACAATCATTCAACTTAAACCTCCAAATGAGGTGCAATCAAGTCACACAATCAGTTCACCATTCAATAAACCTCCAATTGAGGTACAATCAAGTCACACAATCAATTTATAACTTTTGATTTCACAAGTTAAAACTTTTGCAAGCAAACATTACAACTTAAAGATTCAATTAGTTTTGCAATTTGTAAATGGACCTAACCCTGGGATACAGAATGTCAGGTTAAAACTGTCCTTCAAAAACACTGTAATGTTTTTTTCGCAACCGCCAAATGGACTGGTGATGCTGCATCCGACAGACACGCAGCGATCCAGGCCACCGCCAACCCGTTGGCCGATGCGAAAACATGAAAGCCGCAGCCCTAAGTTTGCTTACTAGATGAATACACGGATATGTGAATTATTTAAAGTCAATAACGCAGCTGATATTTGATTCAGAAAAATATCATTGCCTACGTAGACAAATGCACACCATCAGGCTGGAATAATCTCTGGTTAACTACCTGAAGGTTTGGATGCTTTAAATAACAGCCATGTCTATTAATGAAAAGGTTTGCTGCGTGGTTATTTACCCGTTGCCTAGCTCTATGCATGGCAGCATTGTTAGTTGAATATCTCCAAGACATACGAGGCAATATTTGTGACCACACTATTTTTGACTGTGGAAAGTTACAACTGAGAAAATTTACAAGCTCTAACACTATTTGCCTAATCGCCAGACCGGATAAACGACCTAAATCATTTCCACCACAATGTACAAGCAATATGTCTGGAGCAGACTCCAACTCTAACAAAGTACTCAGCTTCCGTTGTAGAGTGGCCAAACCTAAGCCGCTGTATCCCTGCCACCAAATGTGAATATTGGCAGAGGCTAATCCCAGATGAATCCCGTCTGGACGAGAACGTGCTGCTAAATAGGCCTGTTTAATGAGACTGGAACCAACACACCATACAGTTGCTGGACCTAAAAATACTTGGATATGGTTAATATAGAGGCAGGATATGGTGTGTCTCATCACAGTTTTACATCATCAAAGGTAAATGATGAACAGCTGGTCTGATGTATGACTTGTAAGCATCAGATTTCCAGCGTCCAGCAATTTTTATCTCTTCAGCTGAGAAACCTAACTTAGCCAAGGTGGAAGCTGCCCCAATCCTAAATGAATGTGACTTGAACTGATTTCCTGGCAAACCCAATGCCTTAATTGTCTTATTCAAAACTGCTGAAAATTGGTAACGGGTCAGAGGTTTGCCATTAAAATGAATGAATAATGGACCAACTGCTGGTGGTCGAACAGAAAGATATTTTTGCATCAGCCTAACCGGACAAGTACAGATATTGACCTGTGGTATTAAAACAACTGTCCCCCTGCCTACCTGATCAGTTTTGGAGAATCGGATATTTACCCTTAGCTTTGTACCCTCAGCTACAACATGTACGTCGCAATCCTGCAATACCACATGTTTTTGCCCCTGCCCGGATACGGTCAACTCGCCCACTCTGAATAAACCAAAAAAGGCCAGAGCATAGGCCGCCGAAAACAATTTTGTTTCAAAGGTATTGGAACAGACTGATGGCAACTTGTTTATAACCTGGACCAAAATATCAGGTGTGATCGGCAAACGAGTGTCAGCCCCATGTACATGTGATCTACGATAACCTTCAAACACTTTGCTCACCAAAAAATGTTTAGTTACATCTTGAACTTGTTTAATTTTGCAAAAGAAACTTAAAGCTGCCATATATGTACACATTGTTTTGAATGAGAAGCCTTGCAAAGATACATATGCTGCAAATTGCACTACTTCACTAACTTGTGGAGGCCATGCATCTACGAAAATCATAAAGCGTACGAAAAGCTTCAAATTTTGACAAGCCAGTCTTATAAACATTTTGTGTATTTGGAGCTAAAGATGCATTCAGGAGTCTGCTAACTTCATCTTGCACATCAGCAAGTGGAAACACGCAGGTACTGGTGCTGGGATTGCATCTGCGTCTGGTGCCAACTGTCGAAATCTGGACCACTGCTTGCGAGAAATAGAATCAGCTATATCATTTGAAGCAGACGCAATATGAACTGAACGAAAAATGATGTTAAATTGCATTGTCAGTAACACAAACTGTCTAACTAGATACATCAAACGTGAAGCCCTACATGACTGCTTGTTCAACACCCCAACTAAGGCTCATTGCTATGTGCAATACAATCCGTTTGTTGGACAAAAGAGGACCCCATAAATTAACCGCCAAAAGTACGGGGCCATTTCCAAGAAAGTTATGTCCCGCAAGATCTGACAACCCGCCCAGTGTACTGGCCATTGGTAGAAACACCACTTGCCATTAAAATAGCAACTACAGCCAAGATCAGCTCCCCCAGCACTATCAGTGAACAACTGCAGAGTTTCATTGTTCAACCAAACTTGTTCCGGAATGTGTGTAACCCCGTTAAAGCCTGTCAAAAATTCTATCCAAATACTAATGTCCTCTTTAATCGCCCGAGATAAACGAACCTTGTGATGAGGCTGTTTCAAACCCCTCAAAAGATCATAAAACCTACGGAGGAAAGCCCGACTTGAACGGACTGCCTTGCAAACAAAGTTTAATTTACCAACCAAGCTTTCTAACTCTCGTTTGGACACTTTCTTCCGAGTCCTTAGAGCAGTAAGCAGGTCCAGGAGCTGGCCAAGTTTTTCTTGTGGTATTCGTACAACTGAATCAATCTCAAGACCAAGGAACACTATGACAGTTGTAGGCCCCACTGATTTATCAACTGCAATCGGGACATTCAGCTCCTCACATACCTTGTTGAAGGTTGAAGCTAGCTCCTGACAATGTTGGGTACCAGCCGCTCCAGCAAAGAAGAAATCATCCAGATAATGATCAAGTGTTTGCTTCTGAGTTTTGTAAGAAATTAACCAATGGATAAAAGAGGAAAACATTTCAAAAAATCGGCAAGATATCTTGCAACCCATAGGCAAGCATTTGTCTATGTAGTATTTCCCATCCAAACAAATGCCTAACAAATGAAAATCTCCAGGGTGAATTGGAAGAAGACGAAAAGCTTATTTCACATCCCTTTTTGCCATCAGTGCCGACCTACCTAAGCGAAAAACCATGTCAGCTACCTTGTCAAAAGTTGTATAATGTACTGTGCTTAATGTATCATCTATTCCATCATTGACACTTTCATTGGTTGGGTATGAAAGGTGAGTAATGAGACGCCAACCACCATCAGATTTTGGTACCACTCCTATTGGTGAAACTCGTAAATTAGAAATTGGAGGTACCAAAAAGGGGCCCATAATCCTACCACATTCGATTTCCTGTTTAACCTTATCATAAACAATATCTGGATGATCCCTAACTGATTTAAGATAAGAACTGAAGGAAGCTGCTCTAGAGCCAGCAAACTGTAAACGAAAGCCTTCATGAAAACCTTTACTTAGTTGTGTAGCAGATTTTTTGTCAGGATAAATGGAGAGGTAATTGCCCAGAACCTGTAAATTAATTGGCGTGGAACCGAGGTCCCATAAACCTGTTTCTGGGGAAGCCTCGGGCTCGGGGGCGAAAAAGAGGCTGCCTTGGCACATCCGGGGAAACCGAAGCATACCTTGGAGTTTGTGTCATAGATGGGCAGACAACCTGAGGGTGATCCCCAACACATTTCTTGCATTTATGTTGGTATGAACAAACAGCCCTACTACAGTTACCTTTTTTAGTTAAAATCAAAGCAGAAACCCCCCGCACCAGTCAAAGGATTCAATGGTTGTGTAGGGTTATGCATAAACAACAACCACAGCTCATTATTAATTGAGCCCCATGATGCTGTCGGATCAAGAGCCATGTGTAGGCGGAATTGCTCGTCATAGTCCCGCCAACCAAATCCACCATGTCTCTGAAAACCAAGCCTAATAATTTGCATATATTTCAGGATTTCTTGGGTTTTATTTGGATGCACATCTAAATAAATGCTGGCGAAAACAATAAAAGCATCTGTCCATTGTTCGATGGACCCAACCTTGGATGGGGCTTTATTATGAATAAGCAGCTGACCTGTATGAGAAAGTGACACCTGCTGTGCAGAAGCGGCAAGAGAATTGGTGCTCAACAAACTACCCAAATCTATGTACTGTCCAGCAATGATTTTATCTTTCACCGATTTAGAAATGTTGTATCCAAGAGAAGCAGACGCACTGGGTATTTGGACAGGCAATTCAGAGTCAATGACATTTGTAGGGAAAGTCAAAACCGTACCAGGCTGATCATTTGATGGAGTGTCAGTCGGGTCAGTAGCTCCAGTCAATGTATCCCTGGACATATCCCTACTCGGCATCTCCTTAGGGGGCTCGGGGACTGGAGGGAGCTCAGGGTCTGCTGTTCTAGGCCTCTTTGCCTTCCGTACGGACTGCTCATTGGCCAACTGTGCCCGCTTCTTCCTTGTACCATACCGATGCATGCTCTAGGACAAAGAATAAATATTAGAAAGCAAGAAACAATAAAAGCGGTACCAACATATGCAGTACAGCAGAACCATTAAAATTACCACTAACTGATGCAGCCAGAATTATTATAAAGCATTCTAATAATATTGACAATGTTTTCTTATTTATACTCAATGATATTGTCAATGTTATTCATACTAACAGATCAAACCCTGCTATTATACATTATGCTACATACTGTAATCATTATATACATACAGCATGAAAAGAACTTTAAAATTCATATCCACAAACTACACACCATAAGCAGGCTTATTACAAAAGACTTTATCTAGGCAGATTGGTGATAAAATTAAAAATAATTAGGTATTAATTCAATAATCTGCCCTGTGGTATTTATCATATATTACGGTAAATCGAGACAAGGAATTATTTACCATGACACCGTATACAACTACCGATTAATTGATAATCAGTACACGCACCCACATAAATGTGATTCTGGTCAATAATGCATAATAAACTACTAGGATAAGAAGGAAATGCTCATTTTTTTAATAACTCTGAGAAGAAATGCGTCCTGCAGAACGACGACACTGTAGGTGTAGAACAAAGAACGACCGCGCGCCTTACCACGCGGGTCAACACATTTGCACTCATATTGGAACGATACGCCACGATCAGAAGACGACTCCTCCTCCAATGGTAATCCGAAGTCGTGAACTGCCAAAAACGTCGGAAAACTAATCAAAAATCAGACTCTTAAACAAGAAATCAATCTTTTTTGTGGTTTCAATTTAACAATTTCTCCCAACGAACTTTTGATGTGAATCATAAAACTTGCACTCCCGTAAAATTCGCAATGCCACGATGCTAATCAAAGCACTAAAGGTATTGCCCTCACAGCAAACCGCAGCTATACTTTATTATATAGCTGCTATTATAGATTAAGGAATAGAAGCCCTGTTTTTTAAGGGTTTCTCTAAGTCTCCATGACTTTGGGTCTTACTATAGCAAAGTCCGTTACAGGTGGATATCCTTACTTCACTTTGAAACCAACATTAGTGTAAACGTGACAAACTCAATTTATATGTCTTTAATTCCTGTATTGGTACAGTTATGTACAACTCACAAATTTGTTACATTGAAGTTGTACATAAGTGTACCCGATGCTCTCTTTTGATTGTTCTATTTCACTTGAAAGAACAATGTATATCCAGTTTACATGTAAAGAGGGTCAGTGATAGTGTTTTCTAACTTGTGGGATACCAATTTTGAAAAGGAAAGAAAATATATATTTTAAAATAGGTTCTGGAGGAGGCAGGTCGGCAAGCTTTTTATTCCCCTCACAAACTTAGTTTGTGGAGAGGGGGGTATAAAGGAGTAACTGTGTGGGTCGGTCGGTAGCTTTTTTATGCCCACACTTGAAAAATGCATATAGCATTGCTGCTGCCTGTAAGTGCGACTGACAATAGGGACATTGGCAAAGGTCAAGGTCACTGTGTACTAGTGTGAAATCCTTTCGATCATTAACTGGAGAACGAAGGGCCTGGGTTTGTGAAACCTGATAGAGACATTGGCAGTGACCAGCAGATGGACCCTATTGATTTTGAGGTCACTAAGTCAAAGGTCAAGGTCACTGTGTACATTAGTGTGAAATCCTTTTCGATCATTAACTGGGGGGCTGGGTTTGTGAAACCTGTAGGACTTGGCCATGACCAGAGATGAACCCTTTTGATTTGAGGTCACTAGGTCAAAGGTCAAGGTCACTGTGTACATTAGTGTGAAATCCTTGTCCGATCATTAACCGGGGGGCTTTGGTTTGTGAAACCTGGTAGGGACATTGGCCATGACCAGGAGATGAACCTTTTTGATTTTGGTCATGGTCACTTTAACATTTAGTATGAAATCCTTGTCAGACTGGTCGAAGGTTCTTGACATACTATCTTAAAAAAATCGGTTGTGGGAGCATCTGTGTCCTATGGAAACATTTCTAGTTTATCCATGCTATTTCTCATTAGCTACTGGATTGATTTCAATCAAATTTTATAAGAAGATTCACTGGCAAGCACAAATTTGCATATTGTACAGCTGTAATTATTGAATGATTTTTCTATGAGTTATGTCCCTTTAATGAATTTCTGGAGCTTTCTTTGTCCACGTTATTTGTCAAAAACTATTGGATGGATTTCACTAGCAAAGACAGGTGTGCATATTATACAATTTGTTATGGTTGAATGATTTTTTCTCTAATTAATTTTCTTGAAATTTCTTTGTCTGCGCTATTTCTAAATAAGTACTGGATTGATTTCAATCAAATTACATATGAAGTTTCACTAATAAGCACAGATGTGCATATTTTGCTTTTCTTACGGTTGAGAAAAAGATTCCCTGAGTTATGGTCCATGGATGATTTTCTTGAGTTTCCTTTGTCCACGCTATTTGCTACAGGATGGACTTCAATCAAACTTCATAGGAAGTTTCACTTACAAGCACAGATGTGTACATGTATATTGTACTCATGTTATGATTGAGCATTTTTTTCTGTTTGTCCCTTTGATTACTTGTCTGCGCTATTTCTCAATTACTACAGGAAGGATTTCAATAATTACCATCTTCTTAATCTTATTTGTCTGCACTTATGCTAAGTACAGATGTAAATAATTCTACTTGTAATACTGTTAAATGTTATTTTTTTCCCAATAATTTATTACCATTTGGAGAATACTCTCCCCTTTACCAATTCTCAGAGCAACAACATCTTTATCCAATTTTTTACAATTTGTAGCAAAATGCACAATGGAATGTTGGCACATTTTAGGTTGCTTTGCAAAGTCTCTGTTTGATCTTCCTGTTATTGTCATAGTTTTCATTATCTGTATCAAATTCTGTCTTTTTGTGGAGAGAAATTTTGTGAAGCATAGTGGGGGTATTTATCACCTTAAGTGTTAGTTCCAGTGCTACGTTGTGCAGAATCTCATAAGGGCTATTGTCATTGAATATGTTGATATAAAACGCAAATTCGATACTAAGATGACGAAGGGAAAACGCGACAATACGATAGTGCGATGATGATAATGCAACGTAGCATCGTGTTTTACGTGTCCTATCGCATTATCATAATTGCATCTTCGCGTTTGCGCAATCATGCTATGGTGTTATCTTTATCTCTCCATCGCTTTCCAGTGCGCATGTGAATGCTGAAAAAATGATCTTTAAGTACAGCAGTTCAAAAGGACGAGTTTGTCTCATGTAAATGCAATGTTTTTGATATTCATATGACGTCAATTTTGACACTTGTCCGCCACCAAATTCTAGAACGACATTCCTAAAATGTTCATTGGAGGTTTCAGGTATAACCTTCCCCCCACACCCCAATACCCATATTCCATATCTTGAAATTTGATCGAAATATTTCTTTGAAACATTGTCACTTTGAAGACATTCAAAAAAATGTTTCACCGAGAGTTTTTCCAGGTTTTATTAGATGTAGGGCGGATTAATCTGTATTTAAGTGTAACGTGTATGGGGGCTAACTATTTCTAAATATGTACATATACTTAATTTTTCTTAGGCTTATCTAGCCGATGATTACAGACCAATGATACAATAAAACTGATTATGGTAACACAAAAATCACGGGGATCAAACAATATAATCAACAAAGATTGGTTTAAAATAAATATAAAACTCTAAAATATCCGGTCATAAAACCCTACAATAAACCCTGCCTCGGCTATGCAAAATTAAGGAGATCAAAACCACCTTAAAATGATGTCTCGGGCCACCTTAATATTAATAACTGATGAATGAAAATATCCTTGGATGATAAAACCCTACGCATATGATAATCTCTATACCGACAGACAAGCAAACGAAATTGACGCTATATGAGCTCCCAAACTCAAGATACAGGATGTATCGGAACCCTTGGTATCAAGAATGTTCTGAATCTTTTCGCCCCTAACAATGCTAGGTGACTACTCGGGAGACAGAACTTGCATCGAGATACCAAAGCCTAACAATCAACAACCTCCCTAGTGACAGTTGACAACAGTCACGTGACCAACAAAACATAGAATCTTCCAGGGCGAAACCATTTCCGTTAAATAAGAATAGTCAAAGGGGTGTCAGCTTATACGAGAGACTAAATGATCATGATTTAAGCATTTAAATAAAATTAATGAATTAAATCAATGAAATATGATAAATTAAACTATTTCAACTTGCGATTTAATGCTTCTTTATATTAGAGTTTGCCCGCAATACCTATCCAATCAGTGAGCCCGAAATTTCAAATTCCTGGTCGATTTATTTTGTTAAGAGTTCGGGATTTTGCGAGACTTGTCAACTTAATTGAGATTTAACTGTTAAGAGTTTCGCCGAACTGCGCATGTCATTATTTCAAATTATGCTCCGCTCTATTCACGTGATAGCCATATATGGCAGTGTTTACTACACTGATCTCTACACACGAGGCGTGCTTATCATTTAATTCCACACTGGCGCATGTTGACGTTATTTGTAAACATTGAGTAAAGTTGCTATCATATTTAAATACACATTAACATAAGAATGGAGAGCTTCGGAAATATTTTCGCAAAATAATGATTACCAGCTCAATCCAAAACGGACTCCTATGCTAAAATAAATATTAAAATACATAGATATATATTTTTTGTTATCATGTTTAACGTCCCACTGACAGAATTTAAGTCATTTGAAGACGATGTCTACTTGAGACGGAAGTAGTGCTGTCACACTGCACAGTATTACGCCGTAGACAGTTGGCATGATACCACACCCACTCACATTATCCTGACACCGGGCCATTCAGTCCTGGAACTACCCTTAAAATGCTGAGCGCCAAGCAAGGGAGCTATAACCAGTACCTATGTTTACGACTTTGGTAAATACAAAAATTGAAATTGATATTACGTTCATAAATAATTTACAGATCATGTAATAACTCGTTTGATTTGATATTTCCTGGGTATTCCTAGCCTTGATATCTTCCGCTGACAGAGGCTATTCAATAGATCTACGATTATTATCCTTATATTTCATCTTTCCATAACGACAATCAGTTGTTGTGTACTGATGTCTTAACTAATAAAAATAAAATAAATAAGTAAATAAATTTAAAAAAAAACAGTCATCACTGAAATTAAATTTCCATGCTTCATTATTGAAATCTGAAAAAGAAATGAGCCGACGGTGAAAAAAGGCGCGAAATTTATGTGTTACATCCATATTTGGAGAGCACGTGCACGTATGTGAATACTTTAACAACACGCTGACGTAACAATTTTATGGCGCCATCTCCTAATATAGCAGTGTGACGCAGTAATATGGCGGGGCAAACTCTAAGTTAGTCAGTGTTTATTAAGAGGGAATTTAACAGTTAAGAAGCCGTCACTCACTACGCTCGTTCTGGCTTCTTAACTGTTAAATTCTCTCTTAATAAACACTAACTATAACTTATATTTACTGGCTAAAATAATGGAATGCCGGCGTTGAAAACATCGAATCGGGAAACCGGAAGTAGAAACTTTGATAAACTATACTAGAATTATTTTGACGAAAACATTTAAATTACACACTAATAAGCAGGTTTGTTACATAAGTTAACATTGAAGACTATGGGAAATTTACAATTTCTGTGAATATGAAAAAGTGAATTTGATTTTCGAAGGAAACTCAGAAAGATGCATTACTAGTATATGAATCTGGTTAAAATTTCATGAACACATCTAAACTTTACGTATAGGTTAATGTTTGCTAGCGAGGGTTTAACAAATTAAACCGCTCAAGCTCGGCGCAGCCGAGCGAGCGGTTTAACTTGTTAAATCCTCGATATCAAACTTTAACCTACTTAATGTATGGAATTATGTTTTGACTTTACTATCCAAGTCCATCTCTACACGCATGCGCACAAGGATTGGTGGTTAACCGATCGAACATTTTGAAAAATACTGCATTGGTCAAAATATAATTCCATACCTTAATGTAGGAGAATGGAGAAAAATTACTTTTTGTAGTTTTCAGGGGACATAACTTATGACAACAAAATTATAAAGGGGTGGGGGTATTAAAAGATTTTCTGTCATAAGTTATAACATGTCAATTTGCCTTTAAGATTTCCATGGTTTTACATTTTAAAAGCTTATATCGCACAGTTATATGCATGGATTCGGTGGTTATTATGGGGCATATACTTGGGCCGGAAGTGAATTTCAGGGCACAAACCTTAAGTTGAGATATTGTTGCATGCGTATCTGCACTTTCATTTTTAATTTATTCAACAATTAAAATTGTATAATCAATTCAAATTTCGATCCATTTTTATTAGATGTCCTCAAATACACAAAAAAGGTTTGAAGGTTAATATGTACTAGACACATGAAATTACAAGTTTAATTATGACAGATATTTTAATAATAGTGTAGAGTTATGGCCCTCGAAAATCGGAAAATTGAAAAATAATCTATGTTTAAACTCAAGCATACTCATTTGTTGGATTTCTTTGCTTATATCGGCCCAGCTGACAAGGGGTTATGGCCCTTGAATTTACTCTCTAGCATCTAACATTTATGAAGAATTTTTTAAAACACGCACTGATCAAAATGTTATATGTGGTGAATCATTTATCCATAAACAATTTTAATATGTATAAAGTGCAGGTTTCAAAACTCATCCCGTATATTATTTGATCGCACGCAGTCTTTCGGCGCGCTCAACGCTTTGATTGAAACATGTTCTAGAAAAAAACATAATTTCACCATACAAGTAATAGAGATGAAGCAAGATAGAGTTACTGTTGTTGGTAAGTAAAGCGTGACCATTGTATAAAGTATAAACTCAATCCCTAAAGTTCTTTCTGAGTTGTGACATACAGATGCGAGTAGAGACACTACAGTTATTTAAGACTCTAACAAGAAAAGTTTAAAATAAAAAGTTTCAATTAACGGCTTACATTAAACAAACCGTCCCCCTCGCATACTGTGTTGACCTTATAACCGAACTTGTCTATGCGCAGGACCCTCATATTACAAAGATCGACCTCTCTATAAATGATTTATATAGAGAGAGGTAATTTGTTGTTTTGATGTGTGTTTTTTTCTGAATATCAGGGTCATGTGGTCTATGATTTAAATGAAAAGGTTAACAAACGCAAACAAAAATGGAAGTATAAAAACTAGAATTAAATATTCTAAATAGATAACACAAGAATATAAAAATACGTATTAAAATAAAATTTCTCAGCTGGACTGGACCTCAAGACCCCTTGCAAAACCAAAATATTGAACGACGCTTTTACCCTATTTCCGCAGCCGCAAATTTGTGGTGCAAATACGTTCATCTATAGGTAGTTTAATGAATAAAAACTGCGAATGAACACTGAATTATAAACTTGCTTTTTTACAGTTTTATTTGCACAGAAATTGTGCATATACCCAATGCTCTCAAAATCCTGCAATATATCTAACTTTTATTAAAACTGCAATGTTGACTTCTACAACCAGTGGTACTATTTTTTCAGCGCAAATGTATGGATAAGTGGCGGTTATGTGATTGTAAGTACGAATTCCACTGTCTGACTTTAGAAGCTTTCGCTTCTAATATGTCGTTTAAAAACGAATTTAAAAAGGGAAATACCCTACCACACACGACTAATACCATACCTTAAATATGCGTTTACAAAAATATACGATTCACCACAAACTTCGCTATCGTGATTTACTCACATGGCCTGGGAAACTATACACAAAAATAGGTTTACCGTGCACGAGGATTGCAAAAATAGAAAGACAAGCCCATATCCACACAAAAGAAACAAAGCGTCAATGCCGACAAAGAATTTGAAATGAGAATTTCTGGAAAGGGTACAATATATATGTATAAAGATAAACATCGACTCTGCTACTGTTATAATTCGAACACTGGATATATATGTTTGTTCTATCTTTATCTTATAGGAATGCTGGGACAAAACATGCAAAGATGTTGCATATTTTGACGAACAATTCATGTCAAGTCATAATGTGTATGGACACGTCATTATCTCAAGAAAATCAGAAATGATTGCTGGATTACGGCTGAGTGGCGATGGGTTAGACGATCCTGATTTTATTATACGTATATCATACACAGGTACGATCAGCAACCACCTTTACATGTATTAAAATTAATACTAGTAAAATTTACAATCGATGCATTTATTGTCATTTATTTTAGAATATAATGGTCTGAATGTTTGTTTGGATTCATAACCATCTCATAAATCTATCTAATTTCCATAAACTTTTGATTCTATAATGAATATGAGATTAGCTATTTATAATCTAAACAGTAATTCATTGTCGTTTCGTATTTACATAACATTAAAATTAATTTCAGCCACTTCGTTATGCGTTCTACTTATTTTGATAGTACATAGTTTGATTTTTAAGGCTAGTTATAAATGTGGAGGCACACATGCTAATGCAGGGGGGAAACATAACTATTGAGATGGGAGATAGACAAATTCAGTTTAGGAATAATGTATAAAGAAATAAAAAAAAGAACCGATACAAATATGAGAAGAATGGTAAAAAAAGAGAAACGTTGTGGAATCAGATATTCAGATGAATGATATATTGATGTGTTAATGTATAAATTAGATATGATGGACATACATGATGGACGTACCCTCGTTTCACCATAGCAATTTTCCGCATGGGTGTCCGAACACCTGGCACTGGACTATTCTCGTGTAATTGAAATAATTTTATTTAAATATGTAATTTTCTGTATAGTTACGCATTTTTTCTATTCTCCTGGATCACATTCAATAATCCTTTCCTACACGAAATACATGTGCTTAAGACAAAAATGGGCATACGAAATTCCGGTATGACGTAAAAAGAAACCCTGAAAGTGATACTAAGGTCGATGATATTCAGGGGAACAATAAAAATCTACCCCGATAATGACCCTTATAATCGTACTATCCACTAGTCCTTACCACATACTTTCAACACTGTAACTCTGTAGATTGTCGGCAAAAACGTATCACTATGTTCCTCTGGTAAACCGCTTAACTCATTAATAATGTTTTAATTCATAATTGTTAATTCTCATTTGAAAGGTATTTCACAGTTTTTTAACTCGCAATTGTTTTCTATATTAGTGAAAACAATCAAAATTAACAAAAAACGAAAGTTTAGTTTTAATAGAGATGATACCAATAAACAACAACATAATTTCCTCATATGATGACTATTCAGGTGCAAAACTATTTCTCACATATGTCATATACAGGAAACCCTCGCCACAACGAATATCGTTAAACCGAAATCCTCGCCATTCGAAGTTTATATTCGGTCCGGATTTCTTCCCTTCTTATTTTATGAAATGCTAATCCGAATATATCTAATTCGATTCTTTTGCTATTTCGAAGTAAACATCCTAGTCGAGAGAATGTGATTAATGCATATTTTTTTTTTTTTTTTTTTTCAAAGTAAATTTTCATAAACTTACCAGTGTTTTTATCATCGATCGTACCCGGGTCGGTAACCAAGTTTTTTTTACGGCTGCGCCTGGCAAGTTTTTCACACCTCTTACGAGGTTTGGTTTGTCCGACCGGAAATTGTGTTTATTGCTAATCGATGTCGACAGGTTGCATATTATGCACGTGCCAGGAGATAAACCCAGTTGTCAGATCTTGAGTACATTCAATGTCGTGACGTTCGTCATCTGCATATGACGCTAACTGAAACTGCAGATTACGGTAAAACACACGTATCACTATATTGAATTGTTTTGAACGATTATGTTGAACAGAAGCACCTCAGTAGAGTATGTTAATCTAATCTTTTCTTTCGTTACTTACATATAGTATATACATACATGATATATCAAAACATAGTTGGTGATTGGCAGAACGATTTCCACGATCGATATGCACCGGTAATGAAAACACAGATATGCAGGCACACAAACAGAAATTTTCATCGGAATTTTTAATCCGATTAATCGTTATTTTCAGCTCTGACCCAGGGACTACTGTTTAACGAGGTTCTAACGAGATACACTCGTATTGCCTTCATTTATCCTTTTAGTTTAAACTTATTTATTTTACGTCGATTGGGAAACAAGTTCTTACAACTTATGCTTATCCCTCTCAACGGGTCCTGGGTTGGACCAGTACTTTGCGCATGGGAAGGTCGGGAATAATTCTTGCCTCCAACGGGGTTCGAGCCCACAACCTTCGGATCCGTAATCGGATACGTTACCACTGGACCACGGCGTCCTCAATTTATTATTTTACACACACATAAAACAATAACATGCTGGTTTAACTCATTTATTTTTCTTAAAAGTCAAAACAATTTTATTTTTTCACATTAAATTATATCTGCACATGTAGATTGGCTTCCGATTTTAGCTTATCACTATGTTGTATGTAAACAGCTCATTAACAGATGCTCTTTGACTAACAATTTGGTTTTTAACTCATTGTGCGTAAAAGGTCTATCAATACCCCTCTACAGACGCATGATCGCCAAATATTACCAAAATGATTGTTAAAAAGGATGAGTGTTTATCCAAAAACATACGGTATTGAAATTAAATTAAGACTTATAAAACTTTTTATGTATTTTTTTTTTTTTTTTTTTTTTTTTTTGCTTTTTTGTCCCTTGGCTGATCATATTGACTCTTCGCGTATGCGCTAACTTCACGGGCAGAACTTAAAAATCGCAAACCCCGAGCTGGTGAACACACCATGTTGCTGAACGTATACTGTGGTACTGCAAGTTGATACCATAAATCTATATTTAACCGATTTCGCTAAGTTTGCAATTACGGAAATAGCGTTTACCGTGATAATTGAATTACACTTGACGAGTTTATTTTTCAGGAAACAAAGACTTCACCAACAATAACAAGGGAGTGTAATAAACAATTTACCTAGTATTTTAATTTAAAAGAAACGTTTTCGTGCGAATATTGCATAATTAATATTTGATATATTTAATATTGGATTATATATAGTTAAGTCGATACTTACGAACATGTGTCCATATGTAGTTTCATGTACTATATGAGGGACATTATTTAAAAGAATGCAATGAATAATTGCAAACATGTAAAGTCGGTACATTGTACTTTAAATTCCTTACTATTACTTTAAATTGTAAGCACTGATTCACAATATTTTGAATAATTATATTCCTATTGTATTAAATTAACATGCCCCGATAGATACGGACATTTGAGACATAAAAGAAAAGAAAATATACATTTGTTATTGCAGATTTACCAGGATGTCAATTCAAAATGTTATCCTGGGAATCTACTGTTGGAATTTGCAGACAGAAAGCTGCTGTAATTGCGTTGTCCATAGATGGAACTGATACTCGGACATTCATTTGGTCAATAAGAGGAAAATTTGGCCAATATGTCAAGCTTACTGTCAAGGTAAACATTAATTTCAAAAACTTTTGCATGACTTGACTATTTGAGTTTTCCGTCGCTTCGACAGTATTTCAGTCATATGGTGACGCCCATCTAATAACAGGCGGAGAAAGACCCCAAATGCACAGAGGCATCCAGGTAGAACCAACAACTTACCGCAAGCCAGCTAGAAGCCTTCCTCACATGAAAATCCGAATGAACCTGCCGGGATTCGAATCCACGCGGTGAGGGACTGAGTGAGTGTTAAAGTCAGCGACTTTACCCTCTCGGCCACGGAGACCCCCTTACTTTTGCACTTTTTTTTATCAGATTATATGACTTTATCGATGTAAAAATTTCCCTGCTTCCACTTAAATATTGAACCAGGTGTGTAGATATTTGAAAAGAAGAGAAGTTTCTATGTATGTTAAAATGGCATTTATTCTATATTATGTTAAACTATATTTAACGACATGTATTATAAAGACGCAAGTCGATAAGAAATTGTAATTCTAAAAGGCTTCTAATGTATCTCACGCTCAATCAAACCGGAGAAATGTACGTTCATCTCTGAAAGTTCCAAACAAAAATAACATGTTTCTTTTATTGCATTTTAATGCTGGATAACGAGAGCGGTAAGGGTGAATACTTGTTACAACTGGAAGAAATGCAATTGTGAATGTCTGCCTAACATTAGATATTTAAGTAGGCATATTTGAGTCTTAATGTAAGATCTACAAAAAATCAGCATTGACCGTATGTAGGATCTTGATTAACTTTAGCCTATTAAATGTCACAACTAAATAACAACTGGTCTTATATATCTATTAATCTACACACGTAATGAAAAGTTTGTTTATTACTTATCAATGTCGGCAGGTTGCATTATATCTAACATATAAAATCGGTGTCAGATTATGAGTAAATTCCATATCCTGGAGTTCATCACTGGCATACGACGCTACCTGAAACAGCAGATGGACGGTAAAAACACGTATCACTATGTTGAATTGATTGAACGATTGTGTGGATCAAAAGCACCCTAGTAGAGCTATATAATATTATTTTTCTTCATTACTTACGAATAGTATATATGGACATGATATATCAAAAACAAAGTTGGTTGTTTTCACGGCAGAACGAGTTCCACGATATGCACCGGTAATGAAAACGCAGACATGCAGGCACAAAAAGAGAATTTGTGAACTGATAAATACGCCATGTTGCAAAACTATCACATGGAACTGCAAGTGGATACTATATTCTTAATTAAGCCGATTTCGCCGAAGTTGCACATACGCTAATAGCGTTTAACCGTGATGTGTGACTTACCATTGCCGAGTTAATTTTCAGGAAACAAAGACTTCACAAATATGGGTGTGTAGAAACAATTTATTTTAATTTCTACAAATTATATGTGAACGAAAAACTAAGGTTTGTGCCCTGTAATTCACTTCCAGTAAATTCGACAATCACCGCTACGTCTTGGACCACTTTACCTTTACCAAGATAACCAAGGTACCCTAATGAATCATTAGGAACCATTGGTTATCTCCGTGAAAGGCCACGAGGTTCGAAATGTAGCAGAACCATTACAGGGACTATACCTCAAAGGTTAATTCGATATTAGAATATCATACATATAACATTTTCAGCCCTGCTAGACAAGTTTGAATGCTAATATTCAGTCATGTCGATATACGCAGTATAGCTCATCAGAACGAATGACTTATCATCACGGCGCACCAAGGTTTGTGGTGAGCATCTGAGACATTCTCTTTAACTCTCACACCCTTCTCCAACAGCTCTGTCATGGCAGCCACAAATCCAGCCTTTTCAATGTTTCCCGAATTCCTGTTAGTCATTCATTTATCTAATGTCTTGACTGACTGGATTTTCTTGGAAGTATGCTCCACCAGGTTGTAGGAGCAATACTGTGCACGGTGTCCTGGTGAGTCTTTGCGACCGTCACCTTTATAATGTATTAAGCTTCCTTGTTTTTTTATTGAGTTTAACGTCCCACCAACAGTATTACAGTCATTTAGAGGAAATGTTTACTTGAGACATATAATGCTGAAACACTGCAGTATCAAGGGATACTGGGAGCTATACCAGTACCATTTTTACTCCTTTGGTATGTTGTGGCCAGAGATTAAACCCACAACCTATTTGGTAATAAGTTGGAAAGAATTGTGCACATTATTAAGTATTTCTGGCAAAATAGTTCAGATCCCTACATTGTCTCTGTCTTGTTTTTTATATATCTCACAAAAGTACTAGTAGAGCCATGTTGTGCATACAAAAAACAAAACAAAACTTTTTGAATTCATTTAATCTTGCAAAAATTAAAAATGAAACATTGATTATCTATTATTAGTATATATTGCTTCATTTTTTAGTTTTATTTTATTTATTTATTTATTTATTTTATGTGCGTATGTGGGGGTGAAACATGTACATGTAGATATACTAAATGGACAGTGATACATGTTTTGTGTATGACTAAAACAGTACCGGTAATCTTTATTACTTCATTTATTTAACACAACAATTCTTCTCCAGTCAAGTCATTCAATGTGCCTGCTCGATATATCGTCCAGGAGGCATCAGTAGTGGGAACTAGATATTTCCTAGTATCCCACGAAACTGATTGGCTGACGGGAATTTCAGATGGACCATAGTTGCTCACAAAAGCCGTTTTTCCATAGTTGTTCCCACTTGTCAGTATTGTTGAACTGATAAGTAAGTCCCAACTGTGCAAAGGCCCGTTCAGTAGTGGTTGTGAACACCATTTCCCATTTACATGACCATCCTAGCACACCTGGAATTAGAACATACCCATGTAACCCATGTATATTCATGTACACATGTATGTCTCCATGAATATCAATTGAATATACATCAAATGGTGTATAATAAAAAAAACTGTATATAAAACAATGGATGTTTCTTTCCCTTGCAAACTGTGTACATTATGAACTATAACATTATATAGGAAAACCATTCCAGGGGCTGTCTGATCTGGGTCTGCTCTGTTTGCCAATGCGTCAATAAATTAAGGGTCTCCACTTTTAATCCCAGTGTAGCTGCAATATTTTATTGTCTAGTAACATCAATGATGGTCCAAATACAGTAGATATTTACACCAATTCAAATACCCTATAATATACAGTGTTCTGAATCAATTTACAGTAATGCTTACCCATTTAAAATAAACAGCAGATCCAACAAAGGATTTCATTGCTAGCACATATCGCACACGACTTGCAACTGATCTTACTTGGGAGATTTAGCTGAGAAATAATGCTATGCATTTTGTTTCCTTGCAAATATTTTCACATTCATCAACGTTCTTTTACTTTTGTAACCCCTTCAATCTCTTTAAATTCAAGTTGATAATCTTCACATTCATCTAAATTTTCATTCTCTTAACTCCATTTCTTCATATGAACTTCTTCACTAATATAATCAAGATTTGATGGACTGAAAAAAATAGTCCATTGATACTTGCCAGTGTTTACTTTTTTCAACATTTGAAGATGCATGTTTTTCTTACCCCGCAGACCAAAATGCTTATATAAATTCTTGTTAATGGGTGACAAAAAGGTTAGAAAGCAAACATAACCACTGTCTCCATTAATTTATTATTTTAATACTACATGTATATCCAAATCAGTTTTTGTGTATCTATGCATACAAGTACAAACATGACTTATTTATTTAAATTCTACAGTGAAAGTGCATCACTTATAATAAATGTATTGATCATAAATAGCATGCTAGTGTTTTTAAAGATTTTTTTTTTTAAATTATCATTATTATTATTATTTTTTAAAGTGAACCAAACTTGACCCGGCCCAGGATCGAACCCGGTCCGCTGGGGTGCGAGTCCAATGCTCTGACCACTGAGCCAAAAGGTTAACTTCCTGACGCAATTGTCAGAGATTGTATATACACCTATGAAGACGCAACGTCACCAAAGTTTTGCATTTACTATTGTTGCTGATTTAGAATGCACAAGAAATGCCACTGGGAGAATACTACGTCAACCTTGGTTTAACTGCTATGTGTTTTAAACGTGATCAAAACACTTAGTCTGGGCCATCAGATAGGTCTTCCGCATCATCATCATCATCATCATTTCATTTGTGCACAAGACAGAGAAGTGGATCAATTTCATTTTCCAAACATATTGATTAAACACTTTGATATAAAAAGGGTTGTCTAAGTTGACAACTAGTCAAATTTCAATGATGCTTAATACAAAAACATGATTAAACTTCAGTAAAACCGTAATTTAATACCAACTCAAATTAAGACCGCCTTCCTATTAAAACCATTAATATTTTGAACCAAATACTTTCAATTCCGGTTCTGACTATACTTGTAAAATATACTACATGTAATAAAAACACCTCCCTATCAAGAATTCTTGTCTCTGAAACAATGTTGGTCTTAATTACAAGGTTTTACTGTACTAAATTGCTTTCACTGTGCTGATCATTCAGAATTACTCTTAGTGGTCGTCCACAAGTTACACTGTAGAGTAAGGCTGATCTTAACTTGCATGAATATTGCTTTAGAAAAGAAGCGTATTAACTTAATTTGTGTTTGTAAAATGTTCGTCTAGTGATAGGATGCAGTACATGGTCCAGTGGTAGGACACACACTGCAATATAGAGAGAGGTCTAGGGTTCGAGGCTTGTCTAAGTAAAAAATACATTGCTACAATTTCATCCTTGTAAGTGTAAATACGTATCTTAAAATGCGGTATAATTCAGTGGTGTCATAGTGCAAGATGACCAGGGGCAAAGTCTTAAGAATATAGAATGCTTTTACTTTTATTTACAGCCTGAGGTTGTTTTACTTACTCAAAAAAATTACAAAAGAAAATGAGAACTGTTTTTGCAGCAGGTCTGAATCATGCAGCGTTTTGTGCCTCTTTATACCCTCGAAAACAAAGGGTATATAGGAGTCAGTCTATCGGTCTGACATAAATTTCACTTCAGCCATCCCAAGGATTACAGAATTATTGCCCCTGATTCACGATGCATAACCATATCGGCAGGCTCTCTGCGGAAATCGCTATATCGGCAGGCTCTCTGCGTTTGTACCGGTCATTCTCTGCCATAAACACCCAAAACGCTGGACGGAAGGGAAAGAAACAGACCAATGGTCACTTTTCAAAGTTGAGTTTCTCAATATTAAGTATTGCACGGAATATTAGAGTATCTTAGCTATGTATATGCGTGTAAACTTTTCAATTATTAGCGACTGCGACCTGAAACTCGGCCAAACAGTTTAGAGATGTACCAGCATGGAACACAACCTCGGCACTTTCTACAGGCTTCAGCAGGTTATTGCTTTGGTTATGTCTATAATATGACCATCGAATGTATTCTTTTAAGTATATTCTTCAAGAAGATACCAATAAATTGGCCGATTTTAATGTCAATTTCTTGATAAGCCCCTACTTTCGGTTTTGTCGTTGCACAGGAGGTCTCTCTGCACATCACTTTTTGAAGCACAGGCAGACTCTCTGCATTTACCACAGACAGACAGGCTCTCTTCAAGCTATGGTTTATCTTATTGTTTACGGAAAATGCATAATTTCATGGGTTCTTACCCTTACTTTGTGTTTTTAGTTTCGTACTTTGCATGTAATTTGTTTTCGTAGTCAGATACAAATCTTTTTCCACCTGTAATTAGCTGGACGTCGCTATATGACTGTAATACTGTCGAAGCGACGGTAAACTCAAATAGTCAAGTCAGATAGAGTAAAATAGAATAAAAGACTTACATTATTCATAGCAGAAAAATCCCCCCCCACCCCCTTTGGGCGCGGACTCCTTTCCCCCCAACAGTGAGAAAAACACTTGAAGGACAAGAAGCATGAAACTGTTATTTCACAACAATAAAACACAAAGTACGCTAGCAGTATGCTTTTAAAAAAAGCAATCGCTGGCAAAATGCACATTGTCTGTGGTAAATGCAGAGAGTCTGCCTGTGCTTCAAAAAGTGATGTGCAGAGAGACCTCCTGTGCAACGACAAAACCGAAAGTAGGGGCTTATCAAGAAATTGACATTAAAATCGGCCAATTTATTGGTATCTTCTTGAAGAATATACTTAAAAGAATACATGCGATGGTCATATTATAGACATAATCAAAGCAATAACCTGCTGAAGCCTGTAGAAAGTGCCGAGGTTGTGTTTCATGTTGGTACATCACTGAACTGTTTGGCCGAGTTTCAGGTCGCAGTCACTAATAATTGAAAAGTTTACACACATAGCTAAGATACTCTAATATTCCGTGCAATACTTAATATTGAGAAACTCAACTTTGAAAAGTGACCATTGGTCTGTTTCTTTCCCTTCCGTCCAGCGTTTTGGGTGTTTATGGCAGAGAATGACCGGTGCAAACGCAGAGAGCCTGCCGATATAGCGATTTCCGCAGAGAGCCTGTCGATATGGTTATGCACCGTGTGATTCGACTCTAAATATCTTGTGACGCGAACTTCTTGAACATTTCTTCTGATTTAGTTCATATTTTGTGCGTGCATTCATAATCAGCTGGAGAGGTGCATAACATAAATTTCACTATATTTATCTCACGGATTACAGAGTTTTTGTCCCTGATTAGACTCTACATATCTTGACACGCGAACTTCTACATTTCTTAATCGATACTGTTCATTTTTCGTGTGTGCATTGATAATTAGATGGAGAGGTGCGTGCCATAAATTCCACTTGGGTTGTCCCAATGATTGCAAAGTCCCATTTTTTAATTATCTATTAATTTTTGCTTTCCTTGTCCGGAAGTTAACTCGAAAATTATACAAGGTATTGAGTTGAAACCTAAAATGTAAAAAGATGGCGACTAGGAAAAGTTCAGTGTCCAAAAACTGTAAATCTACACTTTTAAACTACTCTGCCAAACAACCATAATTGACTATCTATCCACTTTGAATAAAAACTTGACTTACTTATTACTTACTATCACAACCAATATACTTTTTATACAGGTTGCTCCGCCCTGAGTCTGGCTTCTCCTGTATCAACGCATTTTGCGGGAGTATTAATAACATTCAGTGATAGCTCTAGTTAGGATCTGGTCTGATGAAAAAAGGGCAGTTTACACTATTCATAATTTATTTTAAAACGCTCAAAACAATAATATATTGGCAAACAGTTTAACCAAGAACTGTATGCCAAAAGAAAGCCTGCTCCAATTTTCTGAGTGCTGGATAGCATTATGTTACCTGTTACTATTTTTAATGGTGAATTAAAACAAAAGTGGCATAAAATATTGAGTCTGAAGACATATAGGAAATTAATTTCAATCCCCTATGTTTAGTACTTACTGAGATTAGAAATGGGAAGACTTGTTCCTAGAATGTTCATTTAAAAATCAACAGTAACGAGAAATCTAAGTTAAAAAATGGAATTACTATACAAAAAAATGATTTTAAGAGGTCCATTCAAATTTGAAATATTTTCCAACTTTGAAAGTCTGCATTATGGTATATTTTGAAAACCAATACTGATTGGAAAGAAAGTACTCAAAAAAAAAATAGTCGAAATCTCACAACTTACACGTCGTCACTCCGTTAATGAAAGAACAGGTTCAAAACCAGACATGATTATCTTCCCCTAAATTATGGAATAAATAGTATACCTAAAATCATTTCAGTATCGAATCAGAAACAAATTATATTTTTAACTCAAGTTAAAAGATATTTACTGTTTTTACTATTCCTTTTTTTTTAATAAAATCAATTAGTATTTAAACCTTTGGCAAATATGAATACAAAATGTACCACCGAAATATCTAGACTCACATTAATATTTTTTTCGATGTAGGTACAAACAAGGTGTCCATGCAATGTTGCTGAAAAGCATGCAACACAATTGTTATTGATATTTCTTTGCTTACTAACAGAAACAATGTGTTTGTACCTACATTGAAATAAGAAAAGACACTGTGTTTGATATGCCGGAGTAAGTCTACAGCTCAGTGGTAGGGTGTCTGGTTCGCAATCGAGAGTTCTGGGGTTCGCATCCCAGATGGGGTACTTTCAGCCTGGGACCATGTCAAATCAGGGACATTTAAAATTAATACCAGAAGCATCATATGAGTTTGCTTTTTGAAGTCAAAGTATCAAGAACTTGTTGTACTCAGGAAAATGTCTCCCAAGTATTGGCGCTATACACTGGGCACGTAAACGAATCAAAGGATCTATCCCCAAAATGAGTTTATCGCACCTTGACCCCCTTGTATCATACCACTGTCTCTTTTGCATGTTGTAGCTATAGCTAAAAACATGACCCCACTGCCTCACTTGCTTGAGGCTTATGATGGTCACCAATTTTTCCTTTTGGGAAACAGACGCAATAATGACAAATAGGGGTGATTTTGTCAAGTATAAGACCATAAATATATACCTATAACTTGAATATATACTAGATATTTTTGAAATGAATGGTGAGCCTATTGCTTCTGTTGCCACAACTTACGGTGTCGAAGTTACTTTTGATGCAGGAGCTATTGTTGGCTGTATGGTTTCAACATGTTGCTTGTAACTGCAATTTATGAATATTGAAATCAAATTCTTCTATCTGAACAGTTCATCTATATAATGAATTATAAGAACTGAAAATTGTAAAAATAATTGTGCAGGTAAGAAAGGCATTGTGATGCTCAATTACTTGCAAAACTACAAAATATCAAACTTAAAACTTGAAACACAAATTGTTAGTTCCAGGGCAAAGAAACCCCACGTGCATTGACACACACACACACACACACACACACACACACACACATATAAACATGAAAAATATGGCTCAACATTAAAAAAAAAGAATCGGTTTTATGAAATATTTTAGCCATGATTTTTTTTTAATTCATTCAATCAGTCAGTGGTTCCATCCGACTTGGTGTATTGGTATATAATATGCCATACATTCACTTCAATCTTACAAAAAATGTAATTTCAATTAAGTTCATCTAAATTGAATTAAAGATCTCAAACTTTCACTACATCCAGCAAAAAACCCGTTATTCACAATGACTATCTAAAAAACAGGTACGAATCGACCCGTGTGCATACGATACAAAGTTATAAAGTGGTTTTAATTTTGGAACCTTCCTTTTTTACAAATTCAAGATATTCATTTATTTGTAAGCGTAATTTGTACGGGCATATTGTTATATGCCTCCTGTGATATAATCACAGAGATGGTTTCAAACACAAATGTAAACACAAACTGTGCGAACCTGTCAGTCAGAAATGTTGCGACTTCGCGGTCTGATATTAACGTTAGCTGGTCCTTTAGACGGCTCAATATTGTCATCTCAATGCCGAGATACAGTCTTGTTTGCAAGAAGCCTTTTGTTCTTGTTGTCTCTCTCCTCTTTCTTTCAGAATCAGTCAATTTCTTCCTTTTGCATTTAACACCGCAATTCTTTTTGTTTATGCGTTGCTAGGTCACGTGATTTAGAAACGATGTTTTACGAAATCTAGTGGAAATATGATAATGATTTTTGGCGAAAATAAATTTTCTTTTGACTATCCTAGTCAAAAATTGTAAATCACATATTTAAGTGAAAAATAATTGGGGAAGAAAATGTATATCGTCTTGAATATATACGCACAGATAGTCATTTTTTGGTGTACATTTAAAAAATAGACATTTTGTTCATATCTGAAATAGTGATTTTGAACATTATTATAACTTTAAGGTAAAAACCACTGTGTGCTAAAATCAAAGCATTTAAAAATTTAAAGTTTGTTTTCTTAATACTTTAATTACATATCATAGTAATATTTTTAGAATATTTTCTCATAATTTGTAACTTAATATGTGTGTTTTATAAGCTACGGGTGAAAATTCTGTCAAACATTCATTGAAAATACTCTACGAAAATGTAGAAAAATATAAATCTCACCACATTTTGTTTTGCTTTTTTTTTTAAATTAAAACTGATTTTTTTTATTTAAATTTTAGTCAACTTTGCATTAAAAACTGTAAACTGATTTTGACCCTCAATAGTTTTACCAAAATTAAAATCAGTGGCAACTAGTTGAAACTTCCTTAACACAGATTTATGTACTTAAGCAGAAATTTTAGTGCTGTTTAAAAAATGGGGAAATATCAAACTTTAAAGTGGAGATTTTCTACATACAGGTTTAAAATATACATTTTTATCAAGTTTTCTCTTATGTTTTTAATATGTTTTCCATTTGATTTATGCCTTATGTCTATGATAAATCAATTAATGAGGGAAAAAAAAGGAAAATTGATGGTTTTATAGCAGTTCGATGCGTATACCCTCACACAATTTGCGAACGCATTTAGGATTAGTTAAACTAAAATCCACATAATCTGCGTTTATAAATTTCTTATATCGCACAGAATGCTTTCTTAAAATATATAGAAAACACACAAACACACACACACACACAAAAGACAAAAACAAAAAAACAAAAACAAAAAAAAACCTACAGAATTTCAAAACGAATGCATTAAGGTTCAACAACTTTAATATGCCGAAACTTTAAATAGGTAGGTCCGTTGAATCATGTAATGCGCGACTCCTAAAGGGGCTGTGATTTATGAAGCGGTTATGTTTAATAATTAGGATACGGCTTAATTCTGCATATGCATACATATTCTTGCTGATTCTCCATTCAGTCCACTTCCAAATTTCAGACGAATCGGTCTAAACTTTAAAACTCAAGTCTTAAAAAAACAATTATCATAACTAGAAACTCAGTAGTATAAGTGTTATTCTTTATTACGGCTTTCCGCAAACTTGCGGAAAACGTATAGGGTTTGTTATGTTTATTTTTCTTATTAGGACTTTCTGCCCTTTCGGCAGAAAGTCCTATTGGGTTTGTTGTTTATTTTTTTTGCAGAAAGTCCTATTGGGTTTGTACTGTTTTTTATTAGGACTTTCTGCCCTTTCGGCAGAAAGTCCTATTGGGTTTGTTATGTTTTTTATTAGGACTTTCTGCCTAAAGCAGAAAGTCCTATTGGGTTTGTTATGTTTATTAGGACTTTCTGCCCTTTCGGCAGAAAGTCATATTGGGTTTGTACGGATTTATTAATAAATCTTGGTTTATTTTTTTTTACGTTTTTTTATTATTCTTATTATTCTTTTTTTCTTCCTCTTATATTTGTGTTAACTTTGAGGTGTTGCCATTGACTCAGAACAATGAAAATTTTATGGCATATATTTCAAACCATGAGCTTTCGGATGCAATGAATTTCATATTCATATGACGTCATATAACGTCAGATTTGACGTCAGGTGAAAAAGTTTGTACGCGGTCTACAGCCATTATTTCTAGACCGATTTTCATCAAATTTTCACAGAATGTTTATGTTAGGCTCTAGTTGTGCCTTTCGATGTCCTTGTTTCCAAATTCGAAAAGGCAAATGTTTTATGGCGAATCCAAGATTCGAACTAATGACGTCAAATTTCAAATGCGTATAAAATCGATTCCAGAAGAACTAGAAAGCTGATATTTTGACTGAATATTAGTCTCTAGATCTTCTTTACATTCTGTAAAGATGTACGCCATATGACGTCACATGACGTCATAATGCTAATAAAACTTTCGTATAAAAACTTAACGGTTTTTAAGCCCTGTAGGCTTTATTTTTTGTATGATTTGCTTGAAATTTTGTCTGAAGATGCATTATTAGATTTTATGGAGGCATGTCACTTCCGTTTCCGGAAAATCTCAAAGGTCAAGGTCATATATAAAATATCGGGTTTTTCTTCGGCCTTAAATATCTCAAAAACGGTAATTATTCTATCGAAACACTATGCGTATAATTTATAGAGCTTAGAAAAACCTTTCAGATGATATTTAGTTTTTGATGATCGGGGTTGAATCGGTTGAGTTATGGCGGAAAAATGAAAATTTGGTAACCCCCAGTGTGTTTAACAGTTTATACCTCGAAAATCTTTGATTTTTGAAAATATGATGATGAATATTATTTGTAGAGCAATGTTTGATCGTTCTTTTGATGCTTAAAGTTTAATGATTGGCCAAAGATTCATGGAGTTATGGGGAAAAAACGAAATTCGTGCATATAGCTTTGGTGATTTTTTCATTCTTCAGGAGGTTTAAAAGCTTATATCTCAAAAAGTATTAAAAATATTCCTAAACATAAAGCGTGTGAAATGTAGAGAATGTTTAGACGAATATTTTGGTACCTTAAGTTTTGAAATTGATCAAAGTATAAGGAAGTTACATCAAAAATAAGAATTTAAACATGTAGAATTTCAGCGATTTTGCCGTCATGTCAGAGATTCACGGCTTATATCTCAAAACTCATATGGAATAAGTCAACACATTAAGCTAGTGAGATGTAGAGAATTTTAAGACAATTATTTTGGTACCTAAAGTTTTGAAATTGATCAAAGTATAAGGAAGTTACATCAAAAATAAGAATTCATAGCCACTTGTAAGAATGTTCATAAAATATCCTACTTTCGCTTTCACCATAATTGAAGCATTTTCGGAAAATGTAAGTTTACAGATATGTAGTAGTCATATAAATTGAAAGAAAAAACTTTTTACTTATATCATATTGATATTTCTAGCTAAACAAGTGTACTGTTCCGGGTGGCCGAGTGGTTAGAGCGTCCGCCTCGGGAGCGGGAGGTCTTGGGTTCGAAATACAGAAATACAATATTTCCAACAAATACCCATGTTAAACAATAAATTATGTATTTATTTAATTCTCACAAGTAATGATTTTTTCCAGAGGTCGTTAGAATCGATGCATTCCGCACTCATTCCAGTGTTGCATTTTGTTTGACTGACGGCTACCATAATCGCTGGTTCCCCAATGTCATATTGTAATCATCACAAAAGCCGATAACCAATTCAATATGGTAGCAGCCAGTCATAACAAAATGCAACAGTGGAATGAGGGCGGAATGCATCGATACTAGCGACTTCTAGAAAAAAGCATTACTTGTGAGAATTAAATAAATACATAATTTATTGTTTAATATGGGTATTTGTTGGAAATATTGTATTTCTGTGAGGTTGCCGTTCAAAAAAGCATTGGCTGTGATATGCATTGCTTCGGTCATATCGTGTCCGAGTACAGTTTCCATTGAGTTTCATGACTTGTATTGTCTTTGTAGTTTATCAAAGATAGAAAATCGACTCGGCAACAAAAGGGCCTATTGTTTCTGCGTTGAACAAGCCCGGCATATTTGAAATCGGCTGAAAATTGTTCAGATACGAAGCTCAGAATAAGACCAGGTCAGTTTTCCTATAGATTTTGAACGGAGAGTTACATACCTTTTCTTATTTTATGATATCAATTTATTTTCTTGTGTAATTTTGTTATAAAATGTGTTTTGAATTGTTACTTTGTATCATTGGGGGGTCCCACGCCGGTAGCCTGTGCGTGATACTGCACTATGGCAACACTATAACAGCATTAAGTAGACATCGTCTCCAAATGACTAAAATACTGTCGGTGGGACGTTCAACCCAAGAAAAAAAAAAAACTAAACAAATGTTGACAATGATTTAATGTTTTGTCAAATCATTTTATTTACGTTACATATACATATCAGTTGCAGAAATTCGTTACCCACAATCCTTTGAGCGTTTTGACATATGTCATTTAGACCGTTGTTGAAACATTGCAATTTCCCGACTTTATTGTTGCATCAATCGATAAATGTTGTACAAGCTATATTCCAATTTATGATAAATGATAACCTATGTGAAAATATATGTTATAGTACAATGTAATTTAATTGCCAGCTTGAGATACCATGAGCGTGTATAAGTGTAGACGTTTGAAACAAAATAATCAACACATGTCATCCGTTCAAGACGCTGCAAGCGAATTTGTCCGTTATCTAAAGACGCAAAATGGAGTAACTTTGTGTAATACAGTCGTCTCGATCGTATGTACAAGCGTTATTGGAATTTAACTCACGAGGCTACACGCGTCGACGATTCTATTGCATGGTAGCATTTACTTTTTTATTCCCGCGACTGTACACGAAAATAAAAAAAGAATTTTGATATGCAGAATTAATAGGTTTAAGTTTAATTGCTTATATTTTGAATACCTATAAAACTAGACTCAAATATGTTACAATGGAATTGTCGGGATTTTCAGGCCATTTATTTTGGTAACTAGAATACTAAACTTGGTAAAGTTATAGGAAAGCAATATCACAAAGTTCATGCATGAGAAGTCCATACGAAAAAAAAAAAAAAATAAAAGGTAGGGAATTTAATATATATTCTTTCTGACGGTATTAATCTTATATTTTTCAATGTTAGCAGAAAGTCCTATCATTCGTATCAACGAATGAAATCTAGTTATTATTCTTATTATTCTTTTTTTCTTCCTCTTATATTTGTGTTAATTTTGAGATGTTGCCATTGACTCAGAACAATGAAAATTTTATGGCATATATTTCAAACCATGAGCTTTCGGATGCAATGAATTTCATATTCATATGACGTCATATAACGTCAGATTCAACGTCAGGTGAAAAAGTTTGTACGCGGTCTACAGCCATTATTTCTGAACCGATTTTCATCAAAATTTCACAGAATGTGTATGTTAGGCTCTAGTTGTGCCTTTCGGTGTCCTTGTTTCCAAATTCGAAAAGGCAAAGGTTTTATGGCGAATCGAAGATTCGAACTAATGACGTCAAATTACAAATGCGTATAAAATCGCTTCCAGAAGAGCTAGAAAGCTGATATTTGGACTGAATATTAGTCTCCAGATCTTCTATACAATCTAAAAAGATGAATGCCATATGACGTCACATGACGTCATAATGCAAATAAAACTTTCGTATTAAAACTTAACGGTTTTTAAGCCCTGTAGGCTTTATTTTTTGTACGATTTGCTTGAAATTTTGTCTGAAGATGCAGTATTAGATTCTATGGAGCCATGTCACTTTCGTTTCCGGCAAATCCCAAAGGTCAAGGTCATATATCAATTATCGGCTTTTTCTTCGGCCTTAAATATCTCAAAAACGGTAAATATTCTATCGAGACACTATGCGTATAATTTGTAGTGCTTAGAAAGACCTTTCAGATGATATTTAGTTTTTGATGATCGGGTTTGAATTGGTTGAGTTATGGCGGAAAAATGAAAATTTGGAAACCCCCATTGTGTTTAACAGTTTATACCTCGAAAACCTTTGATTTTTCAAAATATAATGATGAATATTATTTGTAGAGCAATGTCTGGCAGTTCTTTTGATGCCTAAAGTTTAATGATTGGCCAAAGATTGATGGAGTAATGGGAAAAAAACGAAATTCGTGTATGTAGCTTTGGTGAATTTTTCATTTTTCAGGTGGTTTAAGAGCTTGTATCTCAAAAAGTATTAGTAATATTCCGAAACATAAAGCGTGTGAAATGTAGAGAATTATTAGACGAATATTGTGGTACCTTAAGTTTTGAAATTGAACAAAGTATAAGGAAGTTACATCAAAAATAAGAATTTAAACATGTAGAATTTCAGCGATTCTGCCGTGTTGTCAATCTTTTACGGCTAATATCTCAAAGCTCATTAGAAAAAAGTCCACACCTTAAGCAAGTGAGATGTAGAGAATTTTAAGACGATTATTTTGGTACTTAGAGTTTTAAAATTGATTAAAGTATAAGGAAGTTACATCAAAAATACGAATATAAACCCAAGTGTAAGAATTTTCGAGAAATATCCTACTTTCGCTTTCACGTTAATTGAAGCATTTTCGGAAAATATGTAAGTTTACAGCTATGTATTAGTCATATAAAGTGCAAAAAACTTTTTACTTATATCATATTGTTATTACTAGCTAAACAAGCGTACCCTTTCCGGTGCCCGAGTGGTTAGAGCGTCCGCCTCGGGAGCGGAAAGTCGTGGGTTCGATTCCCGACCCGACATACCAAAGTTGTAAAAAATGGAACTGTTATAGCTCCCTTGCTTGGCGCTCAGTATATAAGGGTATTTGCAGGACTGGTTAGCGCGGTATCAGGATGATGTGACTGGGTGTGGTATCATGCCACATGTCTACGGCGTGATACTGCAGTGTGGTAGTCCTATACCCGCATGAAGTAGGCATCGTGACTGGCTGAATTACTGTCGGTGGGACGTTAAACCCAACAAACAAACTGATATCATATATGGCAGTGTTTACTACACCGATCACTACACACGAGGTATGCACACTGGCGCATGTTGACGTCTTTTGTAAACGTTTATTAAAGTTGCTTAAATAATCATGTTTATAGATAAACATTTACATAAGAATGAGGAGTTTCGGAAATATTTTTTGCAAAGGGACTCCTAAGGAAAGAAAAAGATGCTAAATTAAATACTAAAATACAAGTATAGTTTATTAGGTTTAACGTCCCACCGACAGTATTTAAGTCTTTTGGAGACAATGTCTACTTGAGACAAATGTAGTGTTGTCACACTGCACAGTATCACGTCGTAGACAGTTGGCATGATACCACACCCAGTCACATTATCCAGACACCGGGCCATCAGTCCTGGAACTACCCTTATTAAGCTGAGCGCTAACCAAGGGAGCTATACCAGTACCTATGTTTACGAATTTGGTAAATACAAGAATTGAAATAATTGATATAACGTTTTTAAACAACTTACAGATCATGTGTTATCTCGTTTGATTTGGTATTTCCGGGGTATTCCTAGCCTTGATATCTTCCGCTGACACCGACTTTTTTAAACGATTATTTTTTACATATTTCGTTCTTTCTTTAATGTCAATCAGTTGATATTTTCTGATTTCTCAACTAATTAAAACAAGATAAATAAATAAAAAAAACAACCATCACATAAATTGATTGAAATCTGAAAAAGAAATGAGCCGACGGTCAAAAATGCGCGAAATTTATGTGTTACATCCATATTTGGAAAGCACGTGCACGTGTGTGAATACTTTAACAACACGCTGACGTAACACTTATATGGCGCCATCTTCTAATATAGCAGCATAACGTAGTAATAGGGCGGGGCAAACCTCTAAGTTAGTCAGTGTTAATTAAGTATAGGTTAGTGTTTCTTTAGTAAGCATTAATGAAATTAAATCGGTGTGGCGCGGCAAAGCCGCGCGACCGATTTAATGGACTTAATGCTTATTAAATAACACTAACCTACTTAGTGTTTGGAATTATGTTTTGAAATTTAACGCAGTCGCACATTCCAAATATAGTATTGATTTTTTAGACTCCGCCCTATCAACATGTTCCCGGCGTGAATTACATCACGTGACATGTAGCATGTTATGTCAAAGGTCAATGCGTCGCTCTAGCTGTGTATATCTATGTAGATCTACGCTCCAAATGAGCATTGAACCGGAAGCCGACTTTGATCTCTTCGGCAAAAAAGTGGTGATTGAAATTTGAATAAAAGATACTGTTTAGAAAGGTTCATATATCTGCACCTATATATGTTCTGTTTTGGACATTTTTTTTTTTTGATTAAAATAACCCTTTTTGTTATGTTTTTTTTTTTTTTTTATTTTTATATAATTTTTAATTTAATTTGGATATTTATTAATCGCTTTGTTTATAATTAGTTTTGCCCATTCTGTGTTAACATGTGTAGACATTGAAATTACACAAGTGTCTTTAAAGCGATGACCGATACTAATGTTGTTAGAACTTGTGGTCAAACCCTCTTACTTATTTTTTAAAATCTTCAATGTTATATCACCATTACTTAGGCAATAATACATGTTTAAACTAAACTAAGCGGAAGGGCAGAGTTCTTTTGTTATTTTGAATTATTCAGAATGCTGGTGAGTAATTGTTTGTTCTCTATGGTTGCTGTGTATTATTTTTTGTCGATGTTCATGCGTTCACATCAAAAATCCCTGTAACACGTTACACATGCGTGCTGTAAGGGACATTGGCATCCAAACTTACTCTCATTAGATAGATCTATTCAAGAGAAATAATTCTGTACATTTTAAACATGGAGTCACCCGACTACTTTTTGACCTATTTAAGGCCAAATAACATGCGTATGAATTTAGTGCACCGGTCGGCTTGAAGCTGGTTTTAAATTTATCAGTTGATTTAGCGGAATAGTGTTTAGTGACAAGTTGATGCGGATTAAATGAATTAAATGGAGACAAAATTTTGAAAAAATGGAATGATTTCATTGGACAAAATATATTTTCAAACATTAAGAGAGAATTAAACAGTTAAGAACCCGCCACTCGCTACGCTCATTCTGGCTTCTTAACTGTTAAATTCTCTCTTAATAAACACTAACTATAACGTAATACAGTCGTCTCCATCGTATGTACAAGCATTATTGAAATTTAACTCACGAGGCTACACGCGTCGACGAATCTATTGCATGGTAGCATTTACGGTTTTATTCCCGCGACTGTACACGAAATTAAAAAAAAAATAGAATTTTGATATGCAGAATTAATAGGTTTAAGTTTAATTGCTTATATTTTGAAAACCTATAAAACTAGACCCAAATATGCTACAATTGAATTGTAGGGATTTTCAGGACATTTATTTTGGTACCTAGAATACTAAACTTGGAATCTCTCAGCCCCTCACCGCTGTGGGTTCGAATTCCGGTAGGGACTTCGGATTTTTCATGTGAGGAAGCCTTCCAGCTGGCTTGCGGTAGGTCGGTGGTTATATCCGCGTATCTTTGTGTACTCGGGGTCTTCCTCCACCTGTAATTAGCTGGACGTCTCTATATGATTGAAATACTATCACAGCGACGGTAAACCCCAATACAACAACAACAACAACTAAAATTGGTCAAGTTATAAGAAAGCGATATCAAAATAAAGATTTATTTTATTTCGACATATGGCTTACTTCACAAAGTTCATGCATGAGAAGTCCATATAATAATTTATTGTTAATTGAATGAAATCTAGTTATTATTATTATTATTCTTTTCTTCCTCCGGCATATGTTGCAATCGTCCTAGGAGAATTAAATTTCGATGGCATATTATTCATATGCGTAATTAAAAAATTCTATAATTTTCATATGCCTATGACGTCATATGACGTCACACTTGGCAATTTGCTACAAAAGTTTGTACGCGGTCCAGAGCGATAATTAATGAACCGATTTTTATCAAATTTTCACAGAATGTGTATATTAAGTTCTAGTTGTGCATCTCGTTGTCCGTTTTTCAAAATTCGAAAAGCACAAGGTTCTATGGCGAATGCAAGATTCAAACCAAGGACGTCAAATTGACAAATGCTCATAAAATTGTCCCTAATTAGACAGAAGGTTGATATTTTGTCAGTACATAGATCTCCGATAGATTTAAATTTTTGTGAAAATGGACGTTTTTGTGACGTCATATGACGTCATCAAATTTCTAATTTTTAAAAAACATAATTATATATGTTAATATGGTCCAAGGACAATGAAATTTTGATGTCATATTCTCCAAGAAATGTTATTTTGATTTCTATGATTTTCATATCTCTATGACGTCATATGACGTCACACTTGAAATAAGCTACACAAGTTTGTACGCGGTCCAGAGCCATTATTAATGAACCGATTTTCATCAAATTTTCACAGAATGTGTATATTAAGTTCTAGTTGTGCATTTCAAAATTCGAAGAGTCCAAGGTTCTATAGCGATTTCAAGATTCGAACCAAGGTCGTAAATTTTCAAATTCTTATAAAATCGGTCCTATTTGAGATAGAAAGATGATATTGGGTCAGTATATAGGTCTCTGGGAGTCTTAAACATTTTGTGAAAATAAATGTCATATGACGTTACGTGACGTCATTATATGATAATGAATTTCTAATTCTAACAAGATTATTTCTATATATTGAAATTTTCGAAGGGCAATCAAAATTTAATGCCGCATGTTTCGGATTCTGAAATTTCGATTTCAATGATTTTCAGAAGTCTATGACGTCATATGACGTCACATTTGAAATTGACTAAGAAAGATTGTACACGGTCCAGAGCCATTATTAATGGTTATCAAATTTTCACAGAATGTGTATATTAAGTTCTTATTGTGTATACCGGTGTCCGTTTTTCAAATTTCGAAAAGTCCATGGTTCTATAGCGAATTCAAGATTCGAACCAAGGTCGTCAATTTTTAAATGCTTATAAAAACTGTCCTATTTGAGATAGAAAGTTGAAATTTTGTCAGTTAGTATGTCTCTGGGTGTCTTAACAATTATGTGAAAATAAACGTCATATGACGTCACGTGACGTCATTTGTTTCTTACTATTATTCTTTTCTTCTTCCTAACTAAACGCTTATTTTAATATGTTGCAATAGTCCTAGGACGATGAAATTTTTATGGCTTATTAGGCACGTGAGGAAATTTTGATTTCACCCCTACTGCATATATGTAGCCATATCTCAATAAATATCGATTTTTGTAAATATATGTATGAATAAGAATTATAGCTGAATAATTGACGTTTCCAAAGATATTTAGTTTATTAAAATTGGTTTACGCAATACCAATTTATAAGCAAAAAAACTAAACGAAATGAAGCTAATTTTGCTGATAATATGCTGTTTTCTTGAGGTTTAACAGTCAATATCTCAGAAACGACTGAAGATAAGTTTATACATTATGCGTATAAAATGTAGCATGTTTTAAGAGCTTTCTAACGGTACCAAGTTTATTGAAATTGGACTTCATTATAAGAAAGTTACATGGAAAATAAGATATTTCATAATCATGCATCATAAAAATATGGAAAAGGTCACGCGCAGGGGTCACCAGGCTTAAATACTTGCGCAACGACTTAAAAAAAAAAAAAAAAAAAAAAAAAAAAAAAATCAAATTGCAATTGATGGGCTTTACTTGATTTTGTTCTTTTTTTGTTGTTGTTGTTTTTTGTCGAATGTTAACTGTTTCCAAAATAAGCATTGAAGTTAATACATGTACAACGGCACAAGACAAAAATCCGTATTTGCAACACTATGTAGCTAGCGAGCAGTTTGCAAGCCTTGAAAAATTCACACGCAGCCCCACATTTTTAGACATCTAAAAACTGCATTGTTATGCTAACGCTATTCATATTGCATCAGTTTGTAGGCTGGGATGTTACCTTTCAAAATATCACCATAGTTCGAAATTCCAGGAATTTATGGCAAAACTACGGAAGCCCAAACACGCCAAAATCGCTAAATACGTTTAACTACGTTACAGGTGTCGAAAGGATATAGCACTATACAAATATTCAATACTTCTTCCTACTGAGGCTAAAATTAAACAAGGTTACAACTGAGCTGGAGTGGTGAAATTCTATGTGTGATGAAAGTTAGAAACTTACATTTGAACACAGTTTCATTTTTCTTTCATGTCATATGACATAGTATAGATTTTGTATGTAAACTACATGTGCAAGATATGGGCGGACTTTTATTAAAATTCACAGAATGTGTTCTATTTGTGCTATTTTATATAGAAATAGAGGAGGAGATAGAAAGTTGCAATTTGGACAGATTATCTATTATGTCATCTTCTATATATACTATATAAAGCAGATGTTTGCAGAAAGTCCTATCATTCGTTTAAACGAATGACATCTAGTTATTCTTATTCTTCTTATTCTTTTTTTCTTCCTCTTGTATTTGTGTTAATTTCGATGTGTTGCCAATGGTCCAGAACAATGAAAATTTTATGGCATATATTTCAAACCATGAGCTTTCGAATGCAATGAATTCATATTCATATGACGTCATATAACGTCAGATTTGACGTAAGGTGAAAAAGTTTGTACGCGGTCTACAGCCATTATTTCTGGGCCGATTTCATCAAAATTTCACAGAATGTGTATGGTAGGCTCTAGTTGTGCATTCCAGTGTCTGTTTTTCAAAATTCGAAAAGGCAATGGTTCTATGGCGAATCCAAGATTCGAACCAGACGTCAAATTTCAAATGCGTATAAAATCGCTTACAAATGAGCTAGAAAGATGATATTTGGAAAGAATATAAGTCTCAAGGGTAACTTTACATTCTCTGAAGATGAACGTCAATGACGTCATATGACGTCATGAGGTGAAAGGTAATTTCTAATATTTACGGTTAATTTTTTATATGTTTTACAAGTCTGAGCACCTTGAAAATTTAATAGCATATGCTTCAGATAGAACTGTTTGCATTTTAATAATTTTCATTTTACTATGACGTGCTTTGACGTCAAACTTGACGTCGTCTAAAAATGTTTGTACGCGGTCTACAGCCATTATTTCTGGGCCGATTTTCATCAAAATTTCACAGAATGCGTATGTTAGGCTCTAGTTGTGCCTTCCGGTGTCCGCTTTTCAAAATTCGAAAATGCAATAGTTCTATGGCGAATCCAAGATTCGAACCATTGACGTCAAATTTAAAATGTGTATAAAATCGCTTACAAATGAGCTAGAAAGATGATATTTGGACAGAATATAAATCTCGAGGGTTACTTTACATTCTCTGAAGATGAACGTCATATGACGTCATATGACGTCATGAGGTGAAAGGTAATTTCTAATTTTTATGTGTTAATTTTTATATGTTGTTTACGTCGAGCACCTTGAAAATTTAATAGCATTTGCTTCAGATAGAACTGTTTCCATTTCAATAATTTTCATTTGACTATGACGTGTTTTGACGTCAAACTTGACGTCGTCTAAATATGCTTGTACGCGGTCTACAGCCATTATTTCTGGGCCGATTTTCATTAATATTTCACGAGATGTGTATGTTAAAGTCTAGTTGTACATTCCGGTGTCCTTTTTTCCAAATTCGAAAATGCAAAGGTTTTATGGCGGATCCAAAATTCGAACCATTGACGTCAAATTTCAAATACGTATAAAATAGTTTCCAGATGAGTTAGAAATATGATATTATATTTGGATAGTATATAAGTCTCCAAGAGTGCTTTACATTCTATGAAGATGAACGTCACATGACTTTCATATGACGTCATAAGGTCAAAAATAATTTCTGATATATACGCGTTAATTTAAATATGTTGTTTACTTCCCAGGACCATGTAAATCTAATGGTATGTAACATCAATCCGTGTGCTTTAGAATGCAATGTAATTCATATTAATGTGACGTTTTTCACGTAAGATTTGACGTCAGGACAAAAGATTTTACGCGGTGTACAGCCATTATTTTGGACCGTTTTTTCATCAAAATTTCACAGAATGTATATGTAACGCTCTTTATGTGTATCTTGGGTCCCTTTTTACAAATTCGAAAAAAGCATGGTTCTATGGCGAATCCAAGTTTCGAACCATTGACGTCAATTTCAAATACATATAAAATCGCTTCCAGAGATTTAGAAAGTTGATATTTGGACTGAATATTAGTCTTTGAGACATATTCATATTCGTGAGGATTAACGTCATTTGACGTCATAAGGTCAAAAAGAATGTTAATATATCTACGCGTTAATTTCTATATGTTGCAAAGTTGTAAGGAGCATGAAAAAATTACTTGATAATTCAAAATACTTAATTTTTTCATTTCATTGATTTTCTTATGCCTATAACGTCACATGACATCAAACTTGACGCTGTCACACAAGCTTTTATGCGGTCTTCGGCAATTATTACAGGATGAAATTCGAACTGTAAGCACTTTAAATAAATTTGTTTTTGTAACATAGATTATAAAAATAATCCAAGTTAAATAAATCGATTAAAAAATGATTTTCAGTTACTTTTGCCATATTCTCCAAGTTAAAGGGTTATATTTTTTCAAAGTTTATTTAAGTTATGGCCAAAACAAAAGCAAGTTAAAGCTGAAATTTCATATCTTTTTACTTTTTAGCTTTTAAGTGTTTAACAAATGTAGCAGAAAGTCCTATCATTCGTATCAACGAATGAAATCTAGTTATTCTTCTTCTTATTATTCTTTTTTTCTTCCCTTATATTTGTGTTTAATTTCGATATGTTGCCATTGACCCAGAACAATGAAAATTTTATGTCATATATTTCAAACCATGAGCTTTCGAATACAATGAATATCATATTTATATGACGTCACATAGCGTCAGATTTGACGTCAGGTGAAAAAGTTTGTACGCGGTCTACAGCCATTATTTCTGGGCCGATTTCATCAAAATTTCACAGAATGTGTATGTTAGCTCTAGTTTCCTTCCGGTGCCCTTTTTCAAAATTCAAAAGGCAATGGTTCTTTGGCGAATCCAAGATTCGAACCTTGACGCAAATTTCAAATGCGATAAAACGCTTATAAATGGCTAGAAAGGAGGTATTTGGACAGAAAAAGTCTCAAGGGTAACTTTACATTCTCTGAAATGAACTCAAAGACGTCATAATGACGTCAAAGAGGAAAAGGTAATTTCTAATTTTTTCGGTTAATTTTTATATGTTTAAAAAGTCCGGCACCTTTAAAAAATTTTAAAAGCTATGCTCAGATAGAACTGTTTTGCATTTCAATAATTTTCATTTGACATTGACGTGTTTGACTCAAACTTGACGTCGTCTGAAAATGTTTGTCCGGCTACAGCCATTATTACGAGCCGATTTCATCAAATTTCACAGAATGCTAGTTAGGCTCTAGTTTGCCTTCCGGTGTCCGCTTTTCCAAATTCGAAAATGCAATAGTTCAGGCGAACCAAGGTTCGAACCATTGACGCAAATTTCAAATGCGTATAAAATCGCTTACAAATGACTAGAAAGATGATATTTGGACATAAATAAGTCGCAAGGGTTACTTTCATTCCTGAAGATGAACGTCATATTTTTCTCATATGACGTCATGAGGTGAAAGGTAATTTCTTATTTTAGTGTTAATGTTTATGTTGTTTACGTCCAGCACCTTGAAAATTTAATACCATATCTTCAGAAAGAACGTTTCCCTTTCAATAATTTTCATTTGACTATGACGTGTTTTGACGTCAAACTTGAGTCGCTCAAAAGCTTGTACAAAAGGTCTACAGCTTTTATTTTTGGCCGATTTTCATTAATATTTCACAGAATGTGTATGTTAAAGTCTAGTTGTACATTTTCCGGTGTCCGTTTTTTTTCCCAAATTCGAAAATGCAAAGGTTTTATGGCGGATCCAAAAATTTTGAACCATAGACTCAAATTTCAAATACGTATAAAATTTGTTTTCCATATGTAAGAAATATGATATTAAATTTGGATAGTATATAAGTCTCCAAGAGTGCTTTACATTCTAGAAGATGAACGTCACATGACGCCTAGACGTCAAAAGGTCAAAATAATTTCTGATATAACGCGTTAATTTAAATAAGTTTTTACTTCCCCAAACCCAAGGAAATCAATGGTATGTACATCAATCCATGTGCTTTAGAATGCAATGAATTCATATTTAATGTGACTTATATCACGTAAATTTTTCACGTCAGGACAAAAAGGTTTTAAGCGGTGTACGCCAAAATTTTTTGGGGCCATTTTTTAAAAATTTTTACAGTATTATATTAACGCCCTTTTTGTTTCCCCGGGGGCCCTTTTTAAAAAATTTTAAAAAGGAATGGTTCAAGGGCGAACCGGGTTGAACCATTGACGTCAAATTTCAAAACTATAAAATCGCTTTAATGATTTGAAATTGATTTTGGAAAAAATTTTTTTCTTTGAGACTTATTCATATTCGTGAGGAAAAAGCATTTGACGTCATAAGGTCAAAAAGAATGTTAAATTTCACGCTTAATTTTATATTTGAAAAGTTGTAGGACATAAAAAAATACTAAAAAAAATTCAAATACTTTATATTCATTTAAATTTTGTTTTCTTAGCCTATGTAAGCTTTTTAAAAAAAAATTTATTTGAACAAGATTAAAAAAATTTCCATTAAATAAACGAAAAAAAAAAAAATTTTATTACTTTTGCCAACCCTCCAAGTTAAAGGTTTTATTTTTTTTCAAAGTTTATTTAAGTTATGGCATCAAAAAAAATTTAAAGGGGGGAATTTTTCATATCCTTTTACTTTTTTAGCTTTAAGTTTTAAAAAAATTGCAGAAAGTCCTAATTGTAAAAACGAAAAAAAATCTATTTTTTTTTCTTCCTAACTAAACGTTTTTTTTTCTATGTTGAATACCCCAGGACGATAAATTTTTTATGATTTTTTATCAGGGGAAAAATTTTGTTTTTAAATTTTTCATTGCCTATGACTCATACCCCGTCATTTTTAAAATATCACAAAAGTTTGTACGCGGTCAAACACCATTGTTTGTGAACCGTTTTCATCAAATTTTCACGATTGTTATATTAATTTTAGTTGTGCTCCCGGGCCGTTTTTAAAAATTCGAAAATCCATTTTTATAGCGAACCAAGACGCCAAGGGAAATTTTTTAAATGTTAAAAAATCTGTTTTTTTAAGATAGAAAGATAAAATGAGTCGTATATAGCCTCAGAAGTTTTAAACATTTTGGAAAAAAAATGTCAGATGCGCCACGTGACGTCATTAAGATAATTTTTTCTAAATTTAAAACAAGAATTTTTCAAAAATGTTAAATTGCAAGGGCAATAAAATTTTTTAATGTTACATTTTTTCAAAGGTTTGAAATTTTATTTCATGATTTAAATGGCCTATGATGTCATATGACGTCACACTTAAAAATATCAACAAAAGTTTGTACGCGCTCACAGCCTTTTTTTTGAAAACCGTTTTCTCAAATTTTCACTTTTGTGATTTTAAGTTCTAGTTTGCCCCGGGTCCTTTTTTTTTTTTTAAAATTCGAAAAGTCCAAGGTTCTAAAAACGATTCCAATTTTCGAACCAAGGTCAAATTTTTAATTCTAATAAAATCGGTCCATTTGAGTGAAAATTGATATTTGGTCAGTACTAGGTCCCGGGGGGTTTTTAACATTTCGTGAAAAGAAACGCAAGACGTCAAGACGTCTTTTTATGAAAAATTATAAATGTATTTTAATTTTAACAAGAGTATATGTTAAATTCAAAGGGAAATGAAAATTTAGAAAATGACCAGACGCAGATATTTCGTTTTAAAATGGGCCCCATTTTCATTAAATTTTCACAGAATGTGTATATTACTTTTCTTATTTTGTATACCGGGTCCCTTTTTTTTTTAAAATTCAAAAGCCAAAACATCTATGGCGAATCCAGATTCGAACCAAGGACCCAATTTTTAAATGCTTAAAAAATGTCCTTTTTGAGATGAAAGTTAAAAAATTTTTTCGTTAGTGGGCTTGGGTTCTTAAAATTAAGAAAAAATAAACCATATGACGTCCGTGACGTCATTTTTTTTGTTATTATTTTTTTTCTTTTTTCTAACTAAACCTTTATTTTAATTTGTTGCAAAGTCCGGGGGCGATGAAATTTTTATGGGGTATTAGTCATGGGAAATTTTGATTTCACCCCACTCATATTGAAAACCCTACTCTAAATATCGTTTTTGTAAATATATGTTGAATAAAAATTTAGAATAATTGCAGAATGTTTTTATTTGTGCTTTTTAAATAGAAATAGAGGAGATAAAAGTTGCAATTTGGACAGATTTTCTATTATGTCATCTTCTAATAACATATAAAGAGATGTTGCAAAAGTCCTATCATTCTTTTTAAAGAATGACATCTGTTTTATTATTATTATTTTTATTCCCAACCAATTTTAAGTGTTAATTTATATATTTCCAATGGTCAAGCAACAGAAAATTAAAATGCTCGACAAAAAAGAAAATTTTTAAATTCAATAATTTTAATTTTTTTAAGACTAATTGACGTCGTTTGACGTAAGCTTAAAATTTTTTTTTGCGCTCTAGACCTTAAAATTTGGGCTGATTTTTTTGATATTTTCACAGAGTGATTTTAGAAGGTAGAAGTGCATCTTTTTAAATTTCAAATTTAAAAAATTTGAGATTTTAGGCAAAACCAATTTTCGAACTTGGGCCCCAAATTTTTATTTTTTAATGTTAAAGGGGAAACCCAAAATGCGTTAGAAGAATGAAAATTGGACGCAAGGGGCATAGAGGTCTTCTTTCTATTTCTTAAAGGATTTTTTTTTAAATCACGTGATTAGACGTCAAAAAAACGAAAAAAAAAAAACTTTTTTAAAAATTTATTTCGCTCTTAATCTGACTTTTCACTAAATCTTTTTAAAATTGTATTGCAGGTTTAAAAAGTTTACATTTAAAATTTTATTTATTTTTAATTTTTAATGACATCAAATGACTCAATTTGCTAATTTTAAAAGTTTGTTCGCGCTCAAAAGGCTTAATTTTTGGGGTCCTTTTTATGATTTTTCAAAAATGATGTTTTTTGGGGATTAGATTTAAAAGGGCATTAAAATTTCCAAATTCGAAAATAAAAGATACCATGGAAAACCCAAAATTCGAACTTAGGCCTAAAATTATATTTTAAGTTACAAACCCCCTGAGCTTAAACAAAAAATTGGGGACAGCATAGGGCCTGGGGGTTTCTTTTTTTTCTAAAAGGTTTTTTTTCTTTAGTCACGTGTTATGACGAAAAAAAAACGACAAAAGCAACTTTTTAAAAAATTTTTTTTCCCCTGGTAAAAAAAAATTTTTACTAAATTTTTTTTTAAAATTTTTTTTCAGCGATTAAAATCTTTTTTTTAAAATTCATTTTTTTTTAAAATTTTAATAGAAAAACGTCAGATTTACGCACCTTCAAAAATTTTTTTTCGCGCTCTAAACCCCTTAAATTTTTGGTCGTTTTTGATTTTTTTACAGAAGATGTATTTTAGATGTGTTTGCACCGGGGGATTAAATTTCCAAATTCAAAATTTTAAAAGATTTTCAGGGGCCAATGGATTCGAACTTTGGGGCCCTTAAATTCATTTTTAATGTTTCAAAGCCCCTGAAGCGTTAAAAAGCAAAAACCTTGGTAGCATATGGCAAGGGGGTTTCATTCTTTTTTCGAATGTTTTTTTTTTTACGTCCTGGTTTTACGCTTTTAAAAAACAAAAAGGCTTTTTTTTTAAATTTCCCTTGCCTGGAAACATGAATTTTTAATCTTTAATTAAAAACTTGAGAATTATAGATTTTAAAAATTAAGGATGCTACGCAAAAATTTTTTATTTTTCACTGGTTAGACGTCATGAATAAAAAAACAAAAATTTATTTTAAAAATTCAAAAAAATCGCCAATTAAAAAATGAACTTAAACTTTCAAAAATTGTCAAAAAAATTGTACGTTCTTTTGGGTTTAAAAATTTTTAAAATTTTTTCGTCATAAACTGGCAGATATCATGTTTGATGGAACCTTCTTGAAAATGTGAAAACAAAAGTTACATTCTCGAATTATTTTTAACTGGATTAATAGAATTTACTAATCATGTCCTTCCAAAAAAAACTTTTCTTTAGCATTGTTTTTGCCGTGGTTGAAATATTAAAAAAAATTTTTAAATACGTATTTTCGCTTCACGTCGAGTATTGTGGCAACTAAAGCAACCTTAAGGAATTTTGTTGTGTCACTTGTTTTGACAAAAATTTATTTGTAAGCGAAATACATTTAAAAAAACCAAAGATTGGCATTTAACTTTTTAAAAAGTAAATTCCGTGCCTTACATGGCGAAAATTTTTTAAATGAGTACGTTATCAAACGACCTATTCTGTTTTTCTTTTTTGGGCTTAAAATTAGAAAAAATATTTTTTGAAGAAAGAATGAAACGGCTTGGGGTTTTGGTTTTGCAAGATCCTGTTTTTTTCGGGAAAATGCCGCGTTGAATAGTGAATTTTTGGGACATTTTTTTTAAAAGGTCGCATTTTTTAGAATTAGAAAATTATACAGGCCGAAACCATATGGATAACTTATTGATTTGCTTTTAGGCTTCTGCAAAACCTTTTAAAAAAAAAGACAAAACAAGTAGAAATTCCTATTGATTTTTTTTTTTCTAATGTTTAAAAAGGTTCTTTTTTTTAAAACTGTAAAAATAACAAAATTTAAAGCAATAATGGGTTAAATTTCAAGAAGTTTATAACGTTAATTACTAGAAATAAAAAGTTTTTTCATAACCCCTGCCTTTTTTTTATCTAATTTTCAATTAAAACTCAAAAAATTTAAAGGTTTTAAAATTATGGATTTCAAAGTATTTTTTTTTTCTTTTTAAAAATTCAATTGTGGGTCAAATTCAATGAAAAATTTTTAAGTAATTCAAAAAAGAAAAAAAATTAAATAAAAGAAAAAAAAACTTTTAAAATTGATTGACTAACGTAAGAAAAAAAACTTTTGGGTTGTATAGTATTTTTTCTGCATGATAGTAAAAAGTTTTGTAAAAAAAATAACTCCAAAAAATCTTTCCAATATCTTCCTAAGAAGAAAAAAAAAAAAAAATAAAAATAAAGCTTAATTTGAACATAAAAATATTTATGATAATGATGTTTACGTATTGAATTAAAAAAATTTTTAGCCAAATTATTTTCCCTTTTTTTTTTTTTTAACTTAAATTCAAACCTTTGAAAAAAAAACCAAAAAGGGAAAACCGCTTCGTTTGATCTTAAAAAAGACTTTATTATTCATTGGTTTTATTAAATCAGAAAAAACCCCTCATACAAAAAACACCGGAAAGGTAAAAATATGATATAAATTTACATTTTGAATGTTTTCGTTAAATTTTGTATGTATTAATTTAAATACTCAATAATAATATAAAATAGAAGTTTTTTTAAAAAACAAAAAAAGGGCTTTCCGTTTTTTTTTTCAAGGGGGTTTTTTAAAAATAATTAAAAAAAAAAAATGGGGAAAAAAAGGCTTATAATGTAAATTATACGTAAATTACATTTTCAAAATTAATATAAATTGTTTAAAAAAAGCTTTTTAAACTTTTTTATTTATTTTATCTTCTTTAAAAATATTGAGAAAG
>CM037793.1:46962098-46974791 GCA_021229015.1 Solen grandis | reverse complement strand
CCGTGGCCCCAAAAAAGAGATTTTTTGAACATTTTTTCAAATTTTAAGGGATTGGATTGGTATAGGATATGGGCATTAAAATTAGGCTACAAAAATGAGATATCTTCAAGAGAGTTCACAAGTATCTTCAACTATTTGACCTAGTGACATAGTTTTCAACCCATTAGACCAACTTTTGAATTTGTTCTAAATTTCTTACTGATAATAAATTTAATAAAATTAAAGCTGGACTAAAATGTGACCACAGAGTGTTAACAAGTTCTTCTTTTCTACATGACATAGTGCCTTAGGGGTTTGACTCCATGTAATTTAAGTCTAAGTTTGTTTTAAAGATTATCATTTTTGACTAAATTTAATGGGGTTTGGGACTTTGTGCTTAGTTGAGCTACATGTAAAAAAACAAAAAATCTAAAGTCATTTTTATGAGTTTCAGCACTCCAGTGATAACTTGTCTGCACAGAGAGCAGGCTCTGATGGGTGAACCCTCTTGTGCAACGGCACAAACCACGCAGAAAAAAAGTGTCCACATGGAGATAAGGCTGTATTGCGCTCCCTCGCATAACATGGAATTGTTGTTGAAGCTGACCTGAAAGTTAAAAGGAAAAAAAAAAATCAAAAAAAAAGCAATGGTATCTTCACTGATACGAGTAAATTATCTTATACCCCAACAGAACTAACCTTAACACACTGTGAAGTTAACTATTGCTATATTATTGTTTGTGCTGCAAATATAATTGTAAACATTGTCATATATTACAAATTATTCTGTCAAATTTTTAACAACCAATGAGAAGTCTTCGTTTGTACCAAATATTAAGGTTTGGATCCAAGATTGTCCAAATTATTTTCATATAGGACAGTTTTAAATACAGTGCATTAAATGTAATGTCAACTTCAACAATAAGAACTGTTTACTGATAAAAGTTTTCAAACGATAGAATGACTTTTGAATTTACTTAAATCAGTCAGGTTGACAAATATACACTTTTTTTCTGATAAAAACATTTTAAAGGGCTTCACAAAGAATAGAATAAAAATATTATTATACATTTTGCAGTACAATACTCGTACAAGAAGCTATCAATTGGGCTATAACACCTTGTCCAGTGTGACGTCTGATGTGTATCACCCCAAAAAAAAGTGTATTGTACTCCAAAAATATAAAAAACCTAAACTTAATTCTAAAGGTCAAGGACCTGCTAATATAATAATGTATTAAGTCAGAACCTGAAAAAAAAGAAATGGAAGATGGTTGGGCATTTGTCATAATGTTTGTTAAATGGAAACTGTACAAACAAGAGTGGCCAAGCAGAATATGCTTTTTATTGTCTGGCATATTAATGCTGTTCCCATAGGTATTTCTGATGATTGATGTATGAGGGGAGTGGTCAATATTTTTTTTTAAATATTTTGATAACTTCTCTGCTTAACAGAGCAAAAATTTGAATGTGTATTAAAGACAGGTGGGCCCATAAGTCCTCAAATCGCTCACCTAACATGTAAGTCCACCACTCTAAAGGCAACCTACAGAATAAGCTGGCCAGTATATCATACTTAATATACTTGTTTCCTGGAACTTGACTGTTTTTCTTTATAGCAGTAGTATGAAAAAAAAACAGTGTTCAAAAGAATAAAGGTTTATATTGTTGTCGCTGATTGAAAATGGACAAAAAAGAGAGAAACAGGTATAAGTTAGAAGTGGGTTCTAAACCTTTTCTCTCATAGAGAATCATTTGACAACCTCATAGGTACTACATGAAGCCTGATCTGCAGGGAAAACCCCACTTATACCTTACAAAATTTAATTGCAAAATCCTCATCCCCAAACCACTGAGAAGCAGCGAAACAGCATAAAACCTGATCAGCAAGGCGGACTGAGAGTAACTCATAGGCTGATTCTGGTTTCATGCTGTTTTTGCCTAGGTATTTTCACAGTGTTTCTCTTTTGGTTTTGATTTTCTAAGAGTTCTAAGAGGTTTTTGGTTCCACTGGAACACTGGGATGAACCAAAATAATATTCACAAAGTCTGCATATTTTCCCCCATCACATATTTTAATGATGATGCTGAATGCTGCTGGTAATGATTATGGTATTAAGAACAGTAAAGACATCTGGCATCTCAAAACCCTTATTATCAACTGTCGTCCATTAAATGTTTGCGGATTGTTAAAACTAGCCTAGTATCTCACTTAAATAGTAGCAGGTAATTAAGTTTTGCATTAACTCAGTAGGACATCACAGCATCCCAGACCAGGTCATGAGGTCAGAGTGTGGCCAATCTGGCTAAGCTATAGGTATGATATCTGGGTAATCCAGCAAAATCATCTGCACCGTTATACAAGATAATACATTATGCCTTTTATATGGAACAGAATTAGGCAAAAAATACATCTTGCCGTCTTACAAGTCCATGTGTACACCGACATTTTGTCTTTGCCATATTGACAAGTGGAAAGCTGTATTATGTTAAGTGCGTTATCAATGCTGTCTACTGACTAATACCTTGTGTAAATCTCGCATCAGTTCATGTGTCATAGTTTGATGCTGTTATATTTTAAAGTTTATTTTGAGCAACCATCAAGTGACATTTGTTTTACATTAAACTGTCTTTACTGCCCCATTTGGGACAGAATAATCAAGAGAAGTTAATTAAAGATCAAAACACATTTCATTACTCAGGGATGAAACTGAATACTGGGAACTCTGGAAAGGGGGACAGTTAACCTATTATCTTTTTTAAGAACTCATATCCACCGTAATACATCTCGCATGCAAAACCATTGTTGGTATCCCCGCCCGCAGGGCTTTGAACTCGCAGCTCGCTAATTTAATATATAGATCGTAAAAATATTTTTCTACACATTTAAATTGACTAAATAAGAAGTTTATGGCACAGGCTGCAATGCTAAGGTTCTGATCCAATTTGGGAGACGTTTTTTTTATGTATTCATTAATAATAAAAAATTTAAAAAAAAAAAATGAAGATAAAATGTATGTTCACAATACTAAATGCGTTGCCTGATTCAGATTAAAGCAGACACATTTCCGTTGACATAATGACAGCGGAAATAAGTGACAGCGGATGCTTTTTCAGCTTCTCAGCAAGGGTCGGCTTGGGTGACTGGTCACCCAGGCCAAGCTGTGGGGGGGGGGGGGTTCTTGAGCCTGAGCTAATATTAACATCTGAAATGTTTGGACTGCACTTAAAAAAGGATTGGAAAGTATTATGTACAATGCAATTATGTCTTAAAGCAGTGGATCAACTTCATTTTCAACAATGTGTTTAAAAGAAATAACTTTTTTCGAATTTGAAAACAACCACAGTTTCGTACTTCATTTTGCCGACCCTTCCCGAACTACCGACAGCGAGTTCATTTGACCAACTATAGTTCTACTCGAGTTATTAAGTGACCGCCTCGGGTGCGGGAGGTCGTGGGTTCAATTCCTGGCCACAACATACAAAAGTCGTAAAAAATGGTACTGTTAAAGCTCCCTTGCTTGTCGTTCAGCATATAAGGGTAGTTGGCCCGATGTCAGGATAATGTGACTGGGTGTGGTATAATGCCACATGTCTACGGCGTGATACTCAATGTGGCAGCACTATATCTGTCTCAAGTAGACATCGTCTCCAAATGACTGAAATACTGTCGGTGGGACGTTAAACCCAACAAACAAACAAACACTACTCGAGTTAACTCGTATTGATGACGTAATAAATATACTCTAGTTAGCAATCAACTGAACGTATGAGGTTTACCCTTCTGACGTAATTGTAAACAGACATATGATTAAAACAATATATCTTCTATTTATGACTTTTTTCGAGCGTGGGCTTGAAAAAATTAGCTGCCAGCTTCTTTTAAGGCTACATACAAGCTTACTTAAAGACAGGATATCATAGATATTTATAATTTTCTATAAATTTGCCTAGATGCTTTCCGTCCGCTATATTGCTTTCTAGTATACCCACCTAACCTCGCTGGGTTGAACTCGCGTAACCCTACAGAATTTGTAGGGTAAAAACCCCGCACGTTTTATTGCATCTCTAGAAACTCTAGTTAACTCTAGTAGGTAAACTGAACTCGCCGAGTCAAACTGGAACAGCGCCCTCCAACGTCATAAGGTGTCACACCACTACTTTTTGTCCCTATGTAATCTATAGTAACTTGGCCGACTTTCGAGGCCTGTTCCTACTTTCCAAATGTTCGTTGGAATATTTCTGGTCTAGTTTCATGTAGACCATTCATAAATCAACAGATTTAGGCACAAAAAAATATATCATTAAGGAATTGGCGTTTCACAAATTTCACATTTCCCGGCTACCTGTCAAAATTTCCAAAACAAACATGACCTCTGAGCCGCATTACCTCTGCAGCTCTCCAAACATCCTGTAGGAAAGTAATCCCTTAATACAACTATTAAATGCAAGTTGTTGGTCAAAAATACATGTATCTCACCACACAGGCTAAATGTGTTGCAGTTATTCAGTGTTTTCTGGGGAAAATATGACTTTGATGTCCACCCTTTCATTTTTCATTAGTACTACTTCACCCCCCCCTACGACCGAAGACTTTGATGTGGTGTGACCCTATAAGGGTGTCACACCACTACTTTTTGCCCTAATAATCTATAAAACTTGGGCCCGACTTTCGAGGCTGTTCCTATTTTCCCAAATCTTCGTTGGAATATTTCTGTCATTTTCTTTTGTAGACCATTCATAAATAAACAGTTTTTAGGCAAAAAAAAAAATATTCTTAAGGAATTGGCTTTCACAAATTTCCATTTTCCCCCCTCCTGTCAAAAATTTCCAAAACAAACATGCCTCTGACCCGCATTACTTGCAGCTCCCCCAAACATCCTTGGGAAAGTCCCTTTAAAAACAAAAAAAAAAAACAATGTTGGCAAAAATACTGATCCCCACACGGCTAAATGTGTTGCAGTTTTTCATGTTTTGGGGAAAATTGACTTTGATTCCCCACCCTTTCATTTTTCATTGGGTCTACTTCAGCCCCCTACGACCCGGAAGTATTTTGATAGTTGTGCACCTATAAAAAAACCCAAATTTGAAAAACATAAAAATTATCCCCAAAAAATAATTATTTTTTTTAATTTGCAACAAAATAAAACCCGATCGATTCTCGTCAAGTCAAAGGGGTACATTCAACTGTTTTAGAGAGTGGAAATTTGTACATGTATTTGGTCATTTTAAATGCTTTCTAATAAAAGCGGGGGTATCTTTAAAAATCAGTCATATTTAATTTAAATAACCAATGGTTTTTGATGAAATAAAGTGCACTCTTTTTCAACATTATTTTACTTTAAAAAAAAAACCCCCCATTTTTAAAATTTTGGTCACCTGATTAAAGGGGAAATACCCCAAAAATTAAAAAAAGCAAAAAAAGGTTTTTTTTTAGGGCTAAAATAAAAAAAAAAATACTTTTTAAATTTATTTTCTTTTTTTTTTTTTCTAATTTTTTTTTTTTTTTGAAAGGGGGGCCAAAAACAATCCCCGATATGTTACTCATCGGACATAGACAGGGGTTACCCAGGACGTACTTAAGCAACACAAAGGACCTGGGTAAGGGTTACGTGCACGTTAGCCGGGGGGGGAGGATGTTCCCCCCACCCCCAAGGGCCCCCCCCCGGGGGTCAGCTACTGGGGTTTGGGGACATTAAATCAAGGTGTGGCTACTGTCTGGACCTTGACCTTTTACGGGGGTGGTACTGAGTCAACCCAAAATATCTAAAGCACCCAAAAAGAAGACTGCCAATTTTTACAAAATTTAACTATGGGCCTAGGCAGAGGAAACGCAAAGGCTGGGAATTTTTTTTCCAAAGAAAACAACTGAGCCCCTTTTTGAAGAAATTACCTTTTGGGCGGCTAAAGGGAGCCCCTACAGCACCATCTAAGGCACCACCCAACGAGAAAAGACCACCACCAACGGCACACGAAATCTGCAAAGGGAAAGAAAACTTCATTTCAGGAAACCGCGTCATCCCCCACCCCTTAAAAAGCGAAAGAAGGCAAAGCTCTGCACGTGAGAAAGGGCCCAGATGCAATGCTTTTAAAGAAGAATGAAAATTTGGGACGGTTTTTACAAAATTTATATCGGCTTACCGAATCCAGGGGGCCCCATGAATGCTATGCCGGGAACTGCAGTTTTGCTCAACACCCTGGTCGCTCCGGGAAGGCAAACCCCTGGGGGTAAACCATGTCCGGGGCCCAAAACCCGCCCCAAAGATGAACGAAAAATAAAAGTCCGCTTGCGTGAACTAAAAATAATTGAGTAAAGAGGCGTCTACAAGGTGTCACTAGAAATAACACAAAGGCGACCCCTTAAAACCGACAACTTTAGCCCCTTCCCAAAGTCCCAAAATCCCCCATCATTTGAGGCCGGCTACTCTTAAAACCCCTGAGAGCGAAAATAAAAATTTTTTTTACCTTTAGCCTTTTCCCACTATCAAGGAAGGCAACACCAAAAGTCGTAAAAGACAACAAAGGTATAAGCAAAGCAAAGGGCTAAAAGGGCCCCAGTGGATTTCAACAGGGGGGACTCAAAAAACCCCACCCCCAGGGGGGACCCCGATTAGGAAAGGGGGGACTGTTAAGAAATCTCACTCCCGCCTAAACTTCTGAACAAACCCATCAGCACCTCCCACAGAACAAAGCACAGCAAAAAAAAAAAAAAAAAAAACAAAAAAAAAAAAAAAGCTCTGTCGGTCATACACACCCTGATGGGGTCTTGATGGACCGAACAGTGCTAAAAAAAAAAATAAAAACCCATTATCAATATCTGTTTGGAAAAATCAGGGGGGGGGGGGGAGGAAGAGAGAAAGAAAAGGGTAAAAAAAAATTAAAAATTTTAAAGAAGATATTTATACGGGTACAACACAAAAAACCCAACATAAAAAAAAAACCCCCACTTTTTTAAAACAATTCCCCCTCTAAAACACTCCCTCCCCAGGTGCCCAAAGGCCCGGGCCACCCCCCACCACTCCCGTTTATTGGACGGAACCACCCCAGCTCAAAACAATATCAAAATAACATTGGTTGAGCAGACATGTATATTTCAAACTGGAAGCACCCGCAGCATCGGGTTTAAAAAAATATAAGGAAATCTAAAATTACCCAATTTCATAAAAAAATATTAAAATTTAAAATTTTTAAAAAAAATAAACTACCTTTTTTTAAAAAACATATTATAAATTTCCATGTTTTCAATGTACAGGGGTTCCAAATTTGATTAAATCCTTGAAAAATGGCTCCGAAATTAAAAATTTTTTTTTTTTTTTTTTTTTCTTTAAAAACTTATTTTTTTTCAAAAAATAAAACCCAATTTTTAAATTATAATTAATTTTTGGGGAAAATTTTTACTTTTTTTTTTTAAATTTTAATCAAAATTTTTAAAACCTTTTTAATTTCCAGGTTTTTTTTGGAAATAAACTTTTTAAAACAATTTTTCTTTTTTGGCAATTAAAAACCCCCAAAAATTCAAAAAATTTTTTTTTAGGGCTAAAAAAAAAAAAAATATATTTAATTATTTCTTTTTTTTTTTCTTTTTTTTTTATTTAAAGTGGGCCAAAATCAATCCCAACTTACTGCATCAGAAAGACAGGGTTCCCAGGTATTGTACAAAGCAACATAAAAGGGACCTGTGTTGGTCAGGGCACGCTACCCGGGCTGGGGGGGTGTTCCCTCCCCCTAAAGGGCCCCCCCGGGGGTCACACGGGTTGGGCACATTAAATCATATTTGGGGCACTGTCTGGACCTTCCCTATACGGGGGGGGTATGATTAAACCAAAAATCAATCTGAATGCACCAGAAAGACTGCTCCAATTTTCTACAACTTTGGCCCTGGCGAGAGGAAAACGCAAAGCGCTGGATTTTCTTCCAAAGAACAACCAACTGAGCCCATTTAAAAAAATTCCCTTTGAGGCGGATCGAAGAGACGCCTCAGACAGCACTGGCCACCACCCACGATGAAAAAGACCACCACCCAAACGGGCTACATTTTAATCTGCAAATGAAGATAATTCATTTCGGGAAACCCGCGTCAACCCCCCACCCCCCCTAAACTTTGCGAAAAGGGCACACAGCTCTGTCACGTACGCAAGGCCAATGCAATCTTTATGAAGAGAGGCAAGTTTGGGGAGGCGAGATATTACGAAATTTATATCGGTTCCCTGACACCACGGGCCCCTTGAATGCATGCGGGAACTGCACTTCTGTCATCAATCACCCCTTCTGCTCCGGTGAAGGCACAACTCCTGGGGACAATCCATGATCCTGGGCCCCAAATGACACACGCACCTGAAAGAACAAAATAAAAGCCCCTGCTTGCTGTGATACAAAAAATAATTGGGAAGGGGCGGTCTCAAGTGTCCTAGAAATCAACACAAATGCAGGCCTTCAACCGAGCAATTTACCCCCCATGCCAAAGTCCCAAACTACCCCGGGGTCATTTGGGCTCCACCTTCAAACCCAAGCGAAAAACTCATTTTTACTCACATGAGATAAGGTGGGCCGCCCACAAGGACTTGCACTGCACTTCAAGAAGCCCCTTCTTCAATAAAAAGAAGGAACTACCACAATGTACAAGAAAACGAAAGGGTTAAAAGGCAAAGCGAAAGCTCAAAGGGCCAGATGGATTCGAAAGGGGGGACTCAAGAAACCCCCAAGGAAGCCGATTTTAAGGACTGTTGACAGAAATCTGCACCCCTACCCTCAATTTCTGCAAAAACCCGTAGCAGCACCTCCCCTACAAAGGAAGCAAAAAAAAAAAAAAAAAAAAAAAAAAATAAAAAAAAAAAAAACTTGTCTGGTGCATACAGCCCACTGAGGTCTGATGTACCAAAAAGTGCTATAAAAAAAAATAAAAACCGGTATCAATTTTTTAAAAAAAATTCAGGGGGGGGGGGGGGGGAAAGGGAAAGGGAAGGGAGGAAAAGACGGGGTAAAAAATCAAAATTAAAGAAAAAAAAAATTTTTATACGGGTATCAACACAAAGTAACCAAACTAAAAACATAACCCCAATTCTTTTTTAAAAAATTTAACCTTAAAATCACTCCCCCGGGTGCAAAAGGGCCCGGGCTCCGCCCCCACCCCCTTTTTTATGTGCCCGGGAACACCCCCCCAGTTTCAAAACAATATAAAAATAACTTTGGGGTCTACTGCGGAATGTATATTTCAAACGGGAGAACCCGCAGCATGCGGGTTAAAAAAAATATAGGAAATCTAAAATTAGCCCAATTTTTCATAAAAAAAAATTTTAAAATAAAATAATTTAAAAAAATAAACATACCATTTTTTTAAAACATATTACCCAAATTTTCCGTATTCAATGTACAGGGCCAAAATTTGATGTCAATCCTTTAAAAAAAGGCTCCGAAATTTAAATTTTTCTTTACTTTCATTTTCTATTAAATTTTTGGTGTCACACCACATTTTTGTCCCTAAAATTATAGTAATTTGGCCCGTTTTTTGAGGCCGTCCTACTTTCCAAATTTCTTTGGAAAAATTCTGGTCAGTTTTCAGTAGACCATTCAAAAATCAACATTTAGGCACAAAAAAAATATCTTTAAAGGGAATTGGGGTTTCACAATTTCACATTTCCCGGCCCTGTCAAAATTTCCCAAAAAAAACATGACCTCTGAGCCCATTACCTCGATCCCCCAACTCCTGGAAAGTAACCCTTTTAAAAACATTAAATGCAATTTTTTTCAAAATCATGTACCACCACACAGGCTAAATGTGTTGCTTTATTCATTTTTTTCTGGGGAAAATATACTTTGATGTCCACCCTTTCATTTTTTATTAATTAGAAACCCAATTTAATGGGGGGTTTTAAAAAAAAAATTAAAATATAAAAAAATTATTTTTATTTAAAAAAAAAATATAATTTTATAAAATAATAAAATTTTTAAAGGGGGGGGGGGGTTTTTAAAAATTTTTTTTTTTTTTTAATTTTTTTTAAAAAATTTTTTGATTGGTTTCCACAAAAAAACCTTTTTGGAATTGGGGGAAAAAACCCCCCAAAAATTAAAAAGCAGAGAAAATGTTTTTTTTTGGGCTAAAATAGAAAAAAATACATTTAATTTTTTCTCTTTTTTTTTTTTTAATTTTTTTTTATTTTAAAGGGGCCAAAAAAATCCCAACATGTCTCATCAGGGCATAGACGGGTACCTAGGGAGTTTTTACTTAAGCAACATCAAAGGACCTGTGTAAGGGCTAGGAGTCACCGGGGTGGGGGGGATGTCTCCCCCACCCTCAAGGGCCCCCCAGGGGGGGCTACTGGTTTGGGCACATTAAATCATAGGGGTGGCTACCCGGGGGCCTTACCTTTTTTACGGGGGGGGTACTGAGGAACCCCAAATCATATCGAATGCACCAAGAAACTGACTGCCAATTTTTCCCACAACTTGTCCAGGGGAGAGGAAACCAAAGCGTGGGATTTCTTCCAAAAACAAAACCCAAATGAGCCATTTAAAAGAAATTTCCTTTTGAGCAGATCTGAAAAGGGGCGCCTACAGCACAGCACTAAAAGGGCCCCCACCCAGAATGAAGAAAAACCCCCACCATACGGCTACACTAAAAGCAAAGAAGATAACTTCTTTTAGGAAACCGCGCATACACCCCAGGCCCCCTAAACTTTTGCGAAGAAGGCAAGGACCTGTCACTGAGTCAAGGGCCCGATGCAAGCTGGGTTTAAAAGGATGGGAAATTGGGGGGGAGAATTACGAAAATTTTTTTTTCGGCTTTCCTGAATCCAGGGGCACCATTTTAAACATGGGGAAAGCAGCTTCTGTCATCAAACAGCCCTGTCGCCCGGTGAAGGTACAAATTGGTGGTACAAGCCCCTATCCCGGGCCCAAAAGAATCACGCACCTGAAAGAACGAAAATGACAAGTCAGCTTGCTGGGTTTCTAAAAATAGATTTAGTGAAGAGGGGGGTCTACAAAGGGGTCACCAGAAATCAAACCCAAAAATGCGGGCCTTCAACCAGCAACTTTAGCACCAGCGAAGTCCCCGAACTACCCCCGGGGATTTTAGGGTCGCTACTCTTCAAACCCCCCTTTTTGGGGGGAAGGGGGGCCCACAAATTTTTACTTTAAAAACCTTCTTCACATATCAGGAAAGGGAACACCCCAATCGTACAAAACAAAAGAAGGTATAAACAAAGCAAGGGGCTTTTAAAGGGCCCAAATGGATTCGAAAACCGGGGAATAAAAAAAAAGAGGGCCCGATTTTTGTAAGGACTTTTGAACAATCGCACCCCGCCCAACTTTTTGCAAAAACCAGTAGCAGCACCCCCCCCTACAAAACAGAGCACAGCAGAAAAAAGTCAAAACAAAAAAACATAAAGAAAAAAAAAGCTCTGTCTGGTGCATAGCAGCACCACTGATGAGGTCTGATGCTGACCGAAACAGTGCTATATAAAAGAAAAATATAAACTCATGTATCAATATCTGTTTGGAAAATTCAGGGGGGGGGGGGGAGAGAGAGAGAGAAAAAGACGGGGTTCAAAATCAAAATTAAAGAAGATATTATACGGAGTATCAACACCAAGTAACCAACAAAAAAAACATAACCCCTTCTTCATTTTTAAAAAAATTACCCACTACTTTGATAGTGGTGTGACACCTTATTGCTTGCTGCTATCGCTTGCTAGCTTGTGTTCATCCTCCCCACCCCCCCCTTTTTTTTTCTCTCTAAACATTTATACATCTTACTTCATTGGTTAAAAAAAAGGGTCATAAGATTTCTGCAGAAGTTATGTTTTTTATACAATATGTTCATAAGAATCTGATCTGTTAGCATTGGACCTAGGGAATTTTACAGATTAATTAAACTGAAAAGTGCAAAGTTTGGCGAACAGCCTTCAGTACTGTACTGTACTGTTTCGTACAAACCTGTCGATCAAAAAAGTCGCACCCTTTGCTATCCGTTCTTAACCGAGCTGCTCTTTGAACGACATCTTTCTGAATTTCTCACTTCATAAGTTCTTTGTTTGCAAGTCTAACTTTTTCCCTTTAGCACTTCTTTCGTTTTGCCCTTTTTGCAGTATAAAATGGGTCTTCCGCGTTTTCGTTTCGGATTGTCGTTTCCCCCATGTTTGTTTTGACTCGGGCACGGAAATTTACGTGTGTAATCGGATACATTCGGGAATACCCAGCCGACTTCGCGCGAAATATAAAATCTTTTTATGCTGGCCAGAAAAAAAAATATTTTCGTTCTTTCACTTAAAGAAAAAACTATACTTGCATTTGTTATTTTCATGAAGTCGAGCCGTATGTGGGGTTTTTATTACATGGTTAATACTTATCAAATACCTTTTTCCTGTTATTTGATGATGAATTTGAACACTATTATAAACTTTAAAAATAAATTTACCCCACTCCATAAGTAGTAAGAAATAGGGGTGAACTGGATTATTTCAGTAACTACTATGAAGACCCAAAACAAAACCTACAGAATAAACTTTCCTCAATAAAATTTCGCCCATTTCATTAGTAGTAAGAAATAGGGGTAAACTGGACTATTTCAGTAACTACGTAGAAGACCCAAAACAAACCTATCGAAATATAACTTAAATCAAATAAAATTTTGCCCCACTCCTTAATTAGCAAGAAAAGGGTAATGGACTATTTCATAATTACTTATGAAGACCCAAAACAAAACCTATAAAAAAAC
>CM037793.1:46949257-46961998 GCA_021229015.1 Solen grandis | reverse complement strand
AAAAATTTTCTTTGTCTAAATAAATGGTGCCCATTTCGATATAAACCAATACGTCATACACAAAACTAAAATATCTATTTTATAAAGCCATTTCTACATCTTCAACTTACTCTCCATCAAAACACATATACTGTTTTTTTGCCCATCCCCAACCCTGATTCTCACCTCCTTGGGGACCAGCCTTTTTCTCTATACTTCTTAGTGCTTTTCCCGAATCACTGTTTAGACTGGTGGCTTCCATTTGTCTGGGGAATCCCCATTTTTCGGAACTCCTCAGACTTCTGTAACAGAAAACAAAGTATATAACATCAATACTACAATAGTACAGTTAATCTAATAACCCCTGCATTAAATGAACAAATACCTGAGACAAGCCCTGAAAATATTCGCACCCATATAACCACCTTTTTACAGACAAAAATCAAAAATGGCAGTATTTCAGTCATTTGGACATTCTGCCGCTGAGACAGATTGGCACATACTGCCTCAATTCTGAAAAGATTATTTTGCAAGAAATGGTACCGGGGCTTTCAGAGAAAACAGACAACACAAGATGACAAAAAAAATGTTAAATTTTTTTTTTTGTAAATACTGCAGCCGACCAAAATTAAAACCTACTTCCTTGCTTAAGGGGGGGCACTCAACAAGAGCAACAACAGCTTAAATAAATCTCTCAAAAAGAAAGGTTTACTTTCACAAACTTGCAATTTCTTTTTTTTTCATTCCCCCGTAATTTTGTTAAAAAGCCTTTCCATTTCATTGAATACCAAGGCTATGTTAAAGCGCAAATATTAATTGCAAATTTTTTTAAGTCAATGTTCTGGGGTAGACACCCTTTGGGAAATCACCAATGTCAGAAAAGAAATCCGGATTGTTTCACATCCCCTTAATTAGTCCAAAAAAAAACGGGCTTTTAATTCAAAAGGGAATTACAAATTTCCAATATACAAAAAAAATAAAAAAACCAAAACAAAAGAGAAGTCAAAAAAACGGGTATTCGGGAAAATTTCCTTTTAAGTTTTTTATCACAACTTTCAATCTGATTTTCCCTCATTCATACCATTATCATTTTTTTAAATTTCCTTACGAAAAAGACTAAAAACCCTTAATGAAAACATATCTTTAAATAGAAATAAATTCATCGTGTCATCGCAATAATTTTCCTCAAATCTATTTTTAAGAACATCAAGCTGAGCAGGGTAAAAAAATTACAGAAATGATGGGTATCGAAAAAATTGCATTTCATTTTTTAAAACCCATGGGGAATTTCAAATATACAAAAAGGAACAGGAAAAAAAAAAATAATTTGAATTGCAAATAAACAGAACATTGTTTATTTTTCCTTGTATGTCTTCTTCTTTTTACTTGTTATCATATAAAATACAAACTTTGCATAAGGTTTAAACCCAACATTTTTTCTTTAAAAAAACAACAAAGAAAACATAAAAAAAAAAATTTGAAAAAAAAGTAGGGTCTATTCATATAAATATGCATTTTTTTGAACTTTTTACGAAAAAAAACGAAAATTTTTTAATTTTAAGGTTTGGGATCCGGGTAAAAAATTTATATTGGTGTTTGTTAATAACCCACGTATTAATTAGGAAAGTTTGTTCCTTTTTTGGGGTTTAACATCCCACCAAAACAGTATTTCATCATTGGAGCTTTGTTACGAACAGATTATTTGCCACCGAGCATGCCATAGACATGGCATAACCACACCCAGTCACATTACCCCTGACAGGGGCCCAACCCAGTCCTGGAACTACCTTTACATGTTGAGCGCCAAGCAAGGGAGCTTTACCAGTACCATTCTTATGACTTTGGTATGTCTTGGCCTGGGATCAAACCCACGACCTCCTGCTCCGGAGGGAAAATCTAACCACTCACCACCAAGGAAGAACGGGCATTTACGGAGATTAAAGGATACCATAGCCAAGTAACAGTGAACTTTTAAAATGTGGATCAAAGGTTTGTTAGTTCAAATCCTGTGACGCAATATGACTTTATGACCTTCCCAGATGTTCGAAAAAGTCAAACTTGATAACATCCAAAGGGTTAATAAAATATAAAATCATTTGTTTCCAATCCATGTTTATTAAGGAATAAAACTGAAAGTTTCGTATATCTTTACTTACACTGTCTGTTGTGGGGGAAGTGACTTTCTGAAACGTTTCATCTCGACCTCGTTCAGAATCCCTAGACGTTTCTTGTCTCCCGATTTGCCTCAATCTGTAGGTACTTCATGAGTGCTGCTTGCCCTTCGTACATATCTGCACATATACACATATATAGGTGTTATACTTATCAATTTATTATATTGTGTTAAACAGTATCACACTGTAACATAGGACAATAGGGGCAGAACCTCTAACCATGCAGTCAGTGGGACCCATATGATAGACCTCTTATTTGTACAATACAAATGAATATGGCAAATAGAGGTGACTATTGCAACCAAAAACACTATCACGATAGTTGAAATCACACCACAATATTATTGCAATAATCACCAACTATTACGATACCATTGAAATAGTTTTTTTTTTCTTTTCTATTTTGATCCAGAAAACTGAAGAAAAGAAAACAATTACATTTCTACCGAGTCAGCCTCCTTGTTTTAGCACCAGTTTTCAATATTAAAGATTATATCAGGTTTATTTTCAATAATTATAACTTAAACAACACAGCAAAATACTTCTACAGAGTACCAATATTCATCATCATCAGTATAAAATCATATTTCTCTAATGCCCAAAGTAACAACATATTTTCAAGAGAAAGTTAAGTAAAATATATAGATTGCTGGCAGACTATTGTGATAGTTATTGATGGATAAGGTTGCTATTGATTTATTGCTATCAGAGTAACATAGGTCGTGATAAATCCATAAGTTGACTTATTGTTACACATATATTTAGGATTTGAAATCCCAGTAGTTGGAACACCTTTATTCTGGCACTTGCGTTTAAAATGGACGTGTAGTTACACGATCTGCAATGTTTATAGCAAGTGCCTCTTATTGCACACCTAAGCTTGTACATATATAGAACAGATTTTCACAAATAACTAGAATTATCCCTGAGTCACTGAAGGTGATAAATATCTGCGTACTGCTTCAACACAGAACAAGAATCACATCAAATGACATGAAACCAGGTTTTCAGGGGTTGTCTAAGGCAACCAGACTATGCCATAGTAGTAAACATCACACAAACTAGACATCATAAAAGATCCTTGTCACCCAAACGCTTATGTTTACAAGTCTGTTTCTCTCTATTATCTATTTTTTTCTTTTTTTCTTTTAGCCATGCATGTTCATTTCTGTCTAGTATATTGATGATATCATAATTCAATGATGACATCATAAAATGTTTGATGACATCATAAAATGTTTGATGACATCATCAGGTACAGGGGAATTAAGTTAGGCAATGCAATTTTATATAGGGTGGTGAATAGTTATGTCCCTTGACAATGAAGTTATTTACGGTGACCTATCAATCCTTACCACCCTCTTCCAATCAGTTATCTACCTTCCAAGGTATGAAAACTGTATCTCAATTTTAGCAGGAGATATTCAATTGACAAGACATGATTGTTTGACGCCAAGAGAAATCAGTAAATATACTATGTTATTGCCATAGGTTCCAACTATATCTAGGCCAGAAGGAAACAACCTAGTCTTGAAATAAACAAAAGCTGTCAGTCAACTTGTCTTTGTTTGCTAGGATTTAATGTCCAACTGACAGTATTTCAGACAACAGGAGACACATTTCTGTGCCTCCATCAAATGTTGCTCTGGAATCGTTGCACTGTATTACTGCTTCAGAGTGGTATCATACGGCCGTTAAATGGCATGAAACCAAACCCAATCAAATTTTCAAACAGTCCTCAAATAATCCTTATGTGATAAACACCCAGAAAAAGGAAGATATCCTAGCACAATTTATCAAAATTTGGTAATATCAAGGCTGGGGGTACAACAAGCAACCTTCTGATTACTTGGCAACAATTGACCCTTAGTGACAATATAATTACATGCCAGGGATACGACAACAACCTCCTGATTACTGGGCAATGACTGACCCTTAGTGACAATATATTACATGCCAGGGACACAGGGGTTTGGCACGAAAGGGGGGGGGGCATAATAATCACTATATATAATACCAGGGATACAACTTCCGATTGATCTAAACCCATACCTTCATCAGGAAAAAGCCAACAACTCAACATTTATGAAGGTATCTTTGAATACTTTGCACCTATCGCAAGCGTATACATTTATGTAACCAAAAATCACCACTTTTTCACCCATGCGAACTAAAGTATTCAACAACGAAACCCGCAATGCGAAACTAACCCTGTTTTCCAAAATCTCGACACGCATTCGTACAGGGTCGCTCACTCGGTCTACCAGTGTAAACAAGCGTTTCTGCGACAAGACAATATAAACCGATGCAATTATTCATAAAACATATTGATTACTTACATCGGCATGCACAAACTTCCCTCGGTACAAAGAAATTCAGCAGAAATCGCAAATTTCAACCGCTGGCCTACTTTCACTTCCATTTTAGCCTTTATGCAATTACGTGACCAGTAATGCTACGCTGAATGCGATTGGTTGTAGAGGTAAACAAACAACTTCCTGGTTCCCGATCTGCCCGTTAACTCATAGGCATAAAACGGAATAAAGCTATATTTCCGGTATTTACCGCACGTAATTTGCATAATGGCTAAATGGAAGTGAAAGTAGGTCAACGGTTGAAATTGACGATTTCTACTGAATTTCTTTTGTGCCGAGGAAAGTTTCTGCATGCTGATGTGAGTAATTAAATGTAATATGTTTTATGGAATCATTGCATCGGTTTACATTGTCTTGCGGAGTAACGCTTGTTTACACTGGTAGACCGTGTGAGTGCACCTGTACGAACGCGTGTCGTGTTTTTGGAAAACGGGGGTTATTTTCGCATTGCGAGTTTCATTGTTGAATACCTGAGTTCGCAATGGGTAAAAAAGTGGTGACTTTTGGTTACATAAATGTATACGCTTGCGATAGGTGCAAAGTATTCAAAGATACCTTCATAAATGGTTGAGTTGTTGGCTTTTTCCTGATGAAGGTATGGGTTTAGATCAATCGGAAGTTGTATCCCTTGTATTATATATAGTGATTTTATGCCCCCCCCCCCCCCCCCCCCCCCCTTCGTGCCAAACCCCTGTGGCCAGGGATACAACCCTTCTGATTACTGGGCAATGATTGACATTATAATTACATGCCAGGGATATGACCCTCCTGATTACTGGGCAATGATTGACATTATAATTACATGCCAGGGATATGACCCTCCTGATTACTGGGAAATGTTTTGACATTTTTTAATTACATGCCAGGGATATGACCCTCTTGATTACTGGGCAATGATTGACATTATAATTACATGCCAGGGATATGACCTCCTGATTACTGGGCAATGATTGACATTATAATTACATGCCAGGGATATGACCCTCCTGATTACTGGGCAATGATTGACATTATAAATACATGCCAGGATATGACCCTCCTGATTACTGGGCAATGATTGACATTATAATTACATGCCAGGGATATGACCCTCCTGATTACTGGGCAATGATTGACATTATAATTACATGCCAGGGATATGACCCTCCTGATTACTGGGCAATGATTGGACATTATAAATACATGCCAGGGATATGACCCTCCTGATTATGGGCAATGATTGACATTATAAATACATGCCAGGGATATGACCCTCCTGATTACTGGGCAATGATTGTGACAATATAATTACATGCCAGGGATACGACCCACTACCTCCTGATTACTGGGCCATGATTGACCCTTATTGACAATAAAATTACATGCCAGGGATACGACCCACGACCTCCTGATTACTGGGCCATGATTGACTTTTATTGACAATATAATTACATGCCAGGGAAACGACCCACGACCTCCTGATTACTGGGCCATGATTGACCCTTATTGACAATATAATTACATGCCAGGGATACAGTGGTGCTAACGTATCAGTTGTCAAAAAATACGATTGGAATACGGTAGAAATACGGACGATATACGATATGCGATATACGATATGCGATGTGCGATAGCAGGTCTGATTTACCTTTACGATTCGTTACGATGTGATGCGATGCATTCTTTGTCTGATACCATACGATTTACGATCTGCGATATACGTTGTGCGATATACGATACAGGATAAGCACGGTATAAATGGCATTTTTTACAACTGTATACAACTAGATTTTACAATAAGTTCAAAAATATGAAATATCAACTAAGCTTTTAACAATATTTATCACAAGCCGTGTTTTCATCTGAAATAAACAGCGGAAATAAACAAAACGGGAAACAGGAAATGGGGACAAACTAAATTGCGGTTCCTCTAGAAATGTTACGGACTCTGTTGTCTCCGTCAATAACAACCTAAGCACGTGTAATGAAAAACTGATTTTTTTCCTAATGAGGACTCATATAAAATGTATTAATTATGCTTTGTTATTATGTGTTTTGATATTAATCACATTAAAAAAAACAAAAACAAACAAAAACAAACAAATGATACCAGTAATCATCTAATATCTAGTACGCTGTCATTTGTGCTTATTAAAACAATATCTTCGGGCATTTTTCAAACTTTGCATTTAACCCATCAAACATAAATGTTTATATAATTTATGGATTAGAATATTCGTATATATTACAAGTAGGTAACTGTCATAGGTATAGATTTAATATAAATATGTTTTCATATACTTTAACCAGAAGCTCGGAAAATCCGCTATTGTTTTAAAAAGCCCTTAGCCCGAAGAATTTTTGTTGGAAATTGACCTTGGTAATTAAACAATTAAATACATGTACATTAACATGGTTGAAAAGCTATCTTTGTCGAAAAGATGGCATGAGTGAAGAGGCCGCCGTTTAACGGGTATTCGTGAGAAATGTCATACGCCGCCATGCTTTATACAGTTTAATATTTTTTGTTTCGTTAATCGAGTACAAGAATAAAATAGTTGCCAAATCGGTTATATCTCATTTTGACTACACCGAGTTCATCTACTGTATAAAGTTATTTCACACCTTTCAGACATGTTTCCAGATTGTCTAACACATGCATTGCTACATGTAAAGGATATATAACTAATTGTCTCTTATTAAGTAGGGAAATATCATCATGTGTTGGCTTTCAATATTTTGTAATGGTATCCATGTTTTGACCAAGTATTATTGTAAAATTATTTAAATGTAAAGTATTTAATATTTTATTAATATTTATGATATCACATTTATATTGTGTGCATATGTATCATCCCCGCACTAATTCACTGTGTCTTCCGCATAAATATACATTCATCTCTCCTCCTCTCTCTTCTCTCATCCTATATTTTGAGCTAATGGTCATTAATGTTATCATGTATGTGGTTTCGTGACACATTTTAATTTGCAGAGATTTTGATTTGTAGACACAATGGTATCAATCGGAAGAACAAATTAAAGAAAAAAGTCTATTTAAATCTGTGTATTTTACTCGCCGTTTTAACAATCAAAATATTTTAAAGAATACCCTATGATTCGCTCATTGTGATATAAAATAAGTCCATAAGTCACACATGTGTGCCCGCACACTCCTTACAAATGTATTTTGATACATGTATCATCATTATCATCATCATCATCATCATCGTGTACATTTAAGATTTTTTTTTCTCTCTTCGAAATATATTCTGTGCCTCATACCTAGATTGGAAACAGTTTTATTATTATTATTTTCTATGAATATTGGTGTGTTTAAAATAGATTTCAAATTATTGCTAAAAAATGTAATCTTTTAGTACGGAAATAACATTCACTCTGTGTACATGTCAAAAGTCTTCTCCTCTGGGGTGGTATACGGCAGCGGCGAGACATAAAGGTGACATATCCGGTCAAAATAAACACATGCTGTGCTGCTGATAAGAACTTATGGCACGCTGCGGTATTGCGAAACACACTTTTTTCACTTAATTATACATAAAAGATTAGGGATATGCAAGAAAATGTTCTAACTATTATATCTCTAGCAAACTGTAATAATATGGAAATGAGATCTTTAGCGAACTGTAGTAATATGGAAACAAGATCATTTTCTTTTAACTATTATCATGTCAGTGAACTCTGTTTATCACGGAATAAAATACATCAGTTATTTTATTACAAATCTTCCATTCCCATGTAGGTTTATGTTTATTTTTCTATTGTTATGGCTTGCAATAATTCCTGTTTATCATATCAAATATTAAGACATAGCAGTGAAGCATATCACAAAAATGTGGTCCCGTTTTATCATTGTTTTTTTTTTCATATGAAAGAGACAGTTGTTGGATACAATTAAGTTCGGGTGTGATACCCATGCCAATTTCGCAAAAAAAAAAAAATGCTCTTCGAAAAATACGTGTCCGAGGTATAGCATCGATATACTGTAAACATGTTCCTGTGTAGAACTAGTACTTAGAGCTCCGTGTTCTCAAAGCAATACCGATGCATCTTGTACACATCATATACGTATTTGGATTTACCGATCATCGGAAAAAATGCTCGGTTTGGATTTTCAGTCTCCACCTACCTGAATTTTGATTATCTCCATACTGATGAAAAAGGGGGAAAAAGGAAACATAATTTGCACTCATTCATCCAATTCTTTTGGAAGTGTGTGTGCGCGCGGGCGCGTGCGTAATAAAAGAGAGATAGAGAAACCTAAATAAAATAGGAAATAATTAAATAAATAAACTATATTCGTAAATTACAATTATCTTTTTTTCACGAATTCATTAAATAATAAAGAAAAATGGGCATTCGTGTAAATACAGCAGTAAAAAATGTCCCGGGAAATAAATAATTACACGAAAGCAACATTTCGGACGATTTTGCATAAGTAGGTAAGTTTTAATTTATTAGTTTTTAGACAGGTTCATAAAGCAAACATTGATCAAACATATCGATTACACATATTTTAAAATTATTCCACTTTAATACTGATATAGTCACGAAGCTATATTAAAGGTATTTACGTCTCTGATATAGTACTTTCACACGTGCATCAAATTATATAACATCGCATGGCGTCTGCTCCTGAAAGTCACGTAGGCCATAACACATGTATAAAATAATAAAGTAAAAGAAATAAACTATTGCAATTGGTAAAAAATAAAAAAAATGTACTGCATAATGTGATTTAATGATCCACCTTTAATAAACTTAAGCAAATATTAAATTTAAAGACACGAACATTAATTATTTCTGAAATATCGATGGTGTCCCGTAACTTAAACTGTCCTAAACCACTGGGTGGTTCAATACGATATACGTTATGCGTTTATTTACGATATACGATTACCGATATACGCTATTTTGACAACTGATACGTTAGCACCACTGTACAACCCTCCTGATTACTGGGCCATGATTGACCCTTATTGACAATATAATTACATGCCAGGGATATGACCCACAACCTCCTGATTACTGGGCCATGATTGACCCTTATTGACAATATAATTACATGCCAGGGATACAACCCTCCTGATTACTGGGCCATGATTGACCCTTATTGACAATATAATTACATGCCAGGGATATGACCCACGACCTCCTGATTACTGGGCCATGATTGACCCTTATTGACAATATAATTACATGTGCTGGTGGCATGGTGAGTGGATTGTCATGTAGAATGATATCCTCTAGAGTTTCTATCCGACGAAACATGGTCGGGATTTTTGAGATTCTGTTTCCAGATATGTTGAGCTTCCTAAGGTTCAACTTGCTGATTTCTGCAAAGAAAATAAAACTGAAATTAAATCCCAATACACAAATTTTCAGGGTCTTATGTAAGTTCAACAAAACTTTGCTGGAGTACTAGAACTATAACAAGTGTAGAGTAGCAGGACATGCAATATGGTAAAGGTAAAGAATCAAAGCAACAAAAAATGATGCAAAAGAGCTGTAAAAGCTTGGAATCACACCTTAGAAAAGGCAACTTTATCATGCATTACTCTCAACTCTAATATTCCACTCTTGCCCTTTCCCCAAAATAAGCACATCCCAACCCTAACTTTCTGTTGTCAATTCAAATTTATTCAAAGAAAGTTCCACCTGCATTTACTTGACAACAGTTTGTACACTGTTTTATGAGATAAGCAGTTATCTATTTATTTTGAGGCGTGTCTGGCATAGCATCAGTTGGCTGAATGGCAAGATTTTTACATCAAGTTCTAAAACCTGTATCAAATAGTAATCATTTGATCATATACTATCTGATGAATGATAAAAATTGAAATTACAGACATTAATCTTATTTATTCTTTATTTCAAATGGTTGAATAGTTCTAGTGTCCTACTGCTTTCATTACAATTTAAGTTTTTGTTTCCACTCTACCATTTATGACTCTCACATAATGTTCATGAGACCCTAAAAGTAGTCCACAGTAAATGACAATGACAGAGATGAAAGAAGAGAAATGATCTGACCAAGCAAAGCACTGACTGGCATCTCCATGATCAGTTACTTATCAAAGTGTATGTCTTTGAAAATATGAGGCACAACATGGAGGAGTACTCACCAACGGGCAGTTCTGTAGAAGATTGCGGCGTACATTGAGAGACTTGAGGGATTTGAGGTCCCCGATCTGTACTGGCAGGTGCTGGATCTCATTACAGCTGACATCCTGAAACAGGTGATTGATTGATTGATTGATTGATTGATTGATTGATGCATCTTTAAATAGGAGACTGATTGAGAGATTGGAAATAACATCCTGAAACAGGCCAATGACATGACTGACTGATTTTATTATTGATTGGTAGAGAGCATCAAGTGCAGCTGTGGTCATACTGATGAAACAGTTGAACATATTGGATCCTCAATCTTTCAATCTGATATTTCACTTAATTTTATCCTAATATTACTAGACTACATGTTTAGTCACCTTTTATGTTTACTTTTTATTTATCCTTTATTTTGTGTGTGTGTGGTTGGGGGTGGGGGTGAAGTAATGATTTTATCTTTTCGTTCATCAATTATTATGAAAGCTTTAACAATGTCTGATACAGGTAGGCTTAAAAAATAACAGAATAACATTTAACTATAAAACCAGATAACCATCCCTGAATTTCATCCTTCCAGTCATTATCACAGGCGTGACATACAGTTTCCTCTCAGCCGTGTTTTGTTTACAGGTGATCATTACACTTAACGACCCAACTAGATCAAACCAAAATATATCATAAAAACAAACTGTAAATCGGTTGCTACTGTGCTTGTCTGTTTTATATGCTTGGAAATACTGTGACAGGGTGGAGTCTGGCAGCTGTCAATGACTTGAAGCAACACACAGATGAAACAAGACATACACACAAATACAGTCTTCTCATTTACCCTCTGCAATTTTTTAAATACCTAACATATTACAAGTTGGTGCAATGTTATTGATCTAATTCCACAGACCTTTCTGCTTGTTAAGTTGTTCACATACCTAAGGTATATTACATAAGGTCGGACTCTTTGTTAAGGTTCTCAACCCATTTCACGTAATAATCTTTACTTGAGAAATGCATGACTAAAAGCCACGCCCATCAGTGATCTTTTGTAGAGAAAATTTAGGTAACCATTTTAGGCACCGTTTGCATAAAGGCATCTAATTTTTGCAATAACAAAAATGGACTTTTATCCTTGAAAGAAACAAAAGCATGTGTCACATGCTGATGTGTGACAGAAAGTGTGACAGACGGACGGACACCAGACAACAGAAAAGTGACCCTTATGTGTCATCTCTGCACAATAGCACAATATGGGATACAAATTTGCTGAAGTGCATAAAGGTTTATTAATGGTTTGTTTAGCAGCTGTTCAGTTTAAAAGGAGAAAACTGACCAGGGGGTGTTTAAACAAGGTTATACAGTAATTGAAGGAACTTGTAACACACCCTTTTGGTCTAACTTTGGTCTAATGTTAGTAATTATAAATATTATGATGTGAAGCATGTATTGTGGTGAAAAATAAGACATGAAATATTTCCAGGGGTGTGGAAATCCTATGCCCGACTTGTCCGACACCGGTAAATTTAATGCCGGACAAGTAACTATTTAAGCTTAACTTGTCTGCGGACAAGTAAACATTTTCATTTTTAAAAACTGATCTAAATAAATTAATTTCACTCCATGATAACAATATCGTAAGAAAAACATTAACATCCAAATGATGTCATCTTGGGAAATATCTAGTATCACGTGCTGCAGACAGGAGCACTCGATTGTCAAACAAAATACTTCTGTACTGAAATAGAGTTCTGGCTTTTGTATTTTATCAAATGTTGCATTGTTTGACTAATGCATGAGTATGATATCGTATTTTTGCATTAAAAGGTTCTATAAAAGTATACAGTCAACATTAAAATGGTCTTTTTACATACACCTAGCCGAAACACATGGAGCAAATCAAGAACGTTAATTGTACTTCGTAAGCAGCGATGTTTCTGTTTGTCTCATATTAAATGGATCTATTTGTAAGTAGAAGCAGTAAGTCTGGGCATCAAAAATTGAGATTCAAAACCCAAAACTATGACTAGATCTAATGTCAAACCTTTGCTAAAGTTGAACAAGTGGAGGTTGACAGAATTGATCAGCTTTTTAACATGGCCTATGCTATTGCCAAA
>CM037793.1:46899157-46949157 GCA_021229015.1 Solen grandis | reverse complement strand
TACCTATAAAGGGCGTCAAAATGAGTTTTATGAGGGAAAAGGTTAAGGACCATCTCTCTTTTTGTCCATTTTCAATCAGCAGTACCACACTGAAATCTCATGATCACTGTTTTTTCCATACTATTGCTAAAATGGGTAAGAAAAACTGTCAAGTTCCTGAGAAACATGTATATCAGTATGATACATGTATACTAGGTTGCATATAGAGCAGTGGTACTCAGGTGAGCGATTTGAGGCCCTATGGGCCTCTTGTTGAATGAATCTTTTCAAAACTTGGTCAGTGTCATTACTTTAATGGGTAGATGTGCATGAAGTGGGGATTTTCTGGTTCATTGATTTTTACAAGATTTGTGTCCCTTGAAACTTAGTCTCTGTAGCTGATTGATATTTCAGCCTTGTGAACGCAACTCCTCCCATGTTTCTGAATAAATCTTTTCAAAACTTGATCAGTGTCATTACTATAATGGGTAGATGTGCATGAAGTGGCGATTTTCCAGTTCATTGATTTTTACAAGATTTGTGTCCCTTGAAACTTAGTCTCTTTAGCTGATTGGTATTTCAGCCTTGTGAATGCCATTCCTTGTATGTTTTTGACCTAATCCAATCAAAGTGTGGATAAACTGTTTTGCTCAAGAAAACACCCAGCTGCCCATGCAGGGATCAAACCTACTACCCAGGCAACCACAATCTCAGGCCCCTGTCTTTTCATCATCTTTAATGATTGCCTCACTTTGAGAAAAGTATATTCACAAATATACTGCTCCTTCAGCTAAATTAATTGGTCTCACAAACTTCATAATGAGCTTATGCTTACAGAAATGTTAAAAGCAATGATTTAAGTGACCCTCTTGGTCTTTATATTTCCTGGCGGCGTATATTGTGGCAGCACTGGCACTCTTGTTAAAATTTTATTAAAGAATTAAACTCATTTTCATGACTATCAGTGAAATTTACCATCCCATTTCGTGTGTTAATTGTACGTTTATAAATGTGAACCTTCAAGTGAAGGGCGGTTTATGTGACTTGTTACTTGATGGTCTGTTTATATAATAGTGTGTTAATATGAGAATATGTTGTAGGTAAGCTGGTGAAGCTGCTTATTCATACAGGAGTCACACGGTATCTCGAGTTCAAGTCAGTGGATGGCAGCTACGTCTTCAAGAAAAAAAGTGATAAAAAAATCTTCAAGGTGCCCGCTGATGAGAAGGAGGCTTTGGCCACTCGTAAGTTTTTGTTTAAGATGAATATGAGAGCATTACAGTTTAGTAGCATGTTATGACAGAATTAAGGAATGTTGTAATAGTAAAGTTACAAACAAATTTGAGGAGAACATTGCATTGCTTCATGCATACAGCCCGCAAATGGAAACATCTGTTTGAATATCCAACATAATCTTTTCTTATTTCAGCTTTGATGGGACTATTTGAGAAGAGACGATTTCGAAACTTGATCTTATACTTGAACGACCTTAAAATTGAAGACCCCAAGACGTGGAATGGTATGGACCCAAAAACACAGACCTGTGCTGAAATATATAAAAAGTTTGGTGTGGATTCAAACACACAGGATATCACAGGACATTCCCTCGCTTTGTTTAGAAATGATGAGTATGTACCATCAAAGATTCTGCCATTTATACCATATCCAGAAATGTATTTTAAAATGGTATTTTAAAGCCAGATCATCTTATCATAGCTAATATTTTGATGTATTCCTATTTTGCTAACAGTATGAAACTTAATAAAGTTTGCTTGCAACATGATCTGGTCTTATTTGGTAAAAGGTTATAATGGGAAGGAAATGTTAAGATTTATAGAAGAATGAGGACTATTGGCCTGCTTTATAGAAGCAGGACTCTATAGGAGCCAGTCTGTCACATTACTTCCCATCTTATACACACAATATGAATTACATGAAGTCAAGATGTGATATGGGGGTATTTATTTTAATTACCTTCTCTTGTATTTTTCTTTGTGATGAAATAGAAATAATAATCATTTCACATCTAGAATTTATAAATATCTTAAAGGATATTCCATTTAAGGATTTACACTGGGGGAAGAAGACACTTTTGATTTTAACAAAGTGCTTTTTGCATCACCTGCTGTAAACAGAGGTGACACATAGGGATCACTTTTCAGTCATCTGTCTGTCAGTCACACTTTTTCTGTTACACTTCGCAGGTGACAAGTGTTCCAAAGAACACGCTTGTTCATTGTAATTTAGTTTTTATCTCATAATACTTTTTTCTTGAAGCATGATAACCAGTGTCTCAGATTTGCAACAGTAAGAGATGACTGAATTTGATGAAGACAAAAAAAATAAAGTCATAAAGTGCCATCTTCTGGTGGAAGCTATGTTTAACTAGAAAAAGCCCTTGTATTATAACCTGTATTCCATTTTTTAAGCTCGACTATTCGAAAGAATATGAAAGCTATTGTAGTCGCCCTGGCGTCGGCGTTGGCATTGCAGCTTTTGGTTAAAGTTTTGCATGCAAGCTACTATCAACCTTATATCTCAATAACCATTAACTGTATTGACTTGAAAGTTTATAAATATGTTCAGGGGAAACAGACAACCAAGGTAGATAACACTTGATGGAATATATTACAAATTATGGCCCCTTTTTAGGGGTATCAAACTTTCATGGTAGATAACTCTTGATGGAATATATTACAAATTATGGCTCCTTTTTAGGGGTATCAAACTTTCATGGTAGATAACTCTTGATGGAATATATTACAAATTATGGCCCCTTTTTAACTTAGAAATTTTGGTTAAAGTTTTGCATGCAAGGTACTTTCATGCTTATATCTCAGTATCCAGGCATGCGATTGATTGGAAACATCTTTAATATGTTTAGGAGTATCATATTTTCATGGTAGATGAGTCAGTATCAAATTTCGTCTAAATTGCTGTCTTTCTAGAATTTTGCATTGAAAACTGTACAAAAAGCTGCATTTAGCGGAGCCAACAGACAGAAACTGTTAAGTTCTTTGTAAATCATGTATACATTTGCTTCATAATATCTTTGGAATTGTTTCCCGACCATTTTATTACCCCTCATTGACCATAATTGGACTGTCCCTCATCAGTGTCACTCATATACTCTGATTCATAATAGGTAGAAAATGCATTACAGCTACTAAAGTCTGTCGAGGTTTCATTGACTAAGGTCTTATTTACACAATAAAAGCATAATTTTAATGTCTTTTGTAACATTTGATACTGATTTTGTTCAAAATATAACTGTCCCCAGGATAAGCATCACTCCTGTAACAAAGATGTACAAATGCAAAATAATAACTGATCCCCCAAGTCTTTTGAAAGTGATCTCCCTTAAAACACTTTGTCAACTTCCTGTTGTACAAGTGGAAAAGGCGGCATTTTGAAAAACTTTGAAAGAAGATGCATCTGATGCCAGAAAAGCAAGTACATATTATGCATAACTTTTTGTCGGGTCACATCTGTTACACTTGTTGTTTTTTTTTCCAACAGATAATGTATTAATATGTTTGTGCAGTTGATCAGACAAGTTGTATATTTTGTATCAAAAATGTTTATCCCACCTAGAGAGACTTCATGTTGTTTGAAATAGGGTTTTTCACAAAATATATCACTCCTGTGACAGTCACTCCCATAACATGCTTTTTGTAACAGGAGTGACTACAATTGTTACAGGAGTGACTTTTTCGTCATTTTAGCAGATATCTATAATGTATGATGACAAACTTTTTAGCTCACCTGAGCCAGAGGCTCAAGGTGAGCTATTGTGACCGGTCTTCGTCCGTCGTCCGTCCGTCCGTCGTCCGTCCGTCCGTCGTCCGTCCGTCCGTCGTCCGTCAACATTTTGCTTCAAACGACATCTCCTCCTTAACCGCTTGGTCAATTTTGATAAAACTTTACAGGGATGTTCCTTGGGTGGTCCCCTTTCAAAGTTGTTCAAAGAATTGAATTCCATTTGGAATTCTGGTTGCCATGGCAACGGAAAGAAAAAACTTAAAATGTCTTCTTCTCCAAAACAACCAACTGAATTTCAAAATGTTTTGGCACAGATGTTCCTTTGGTAAGTGTCTACCAAGATTGTTCAAATTATTTGGATCCGTAAAAAAACATGGCCGCCAGGGGCGGGGCTTATTTGCCTTATATGTATATAGAGAAACCTTTAAACAACATCTCCTCTGAAACCACTGGACAGAATTTGATTAAACTTGGCAGGGATGATCCTTGGGTCAACTTTCACAAAAGTTGCTAAAATAAACTTGATCCATGTAGAACTCTGGTTGCCATGGCAACAAAAAGGGGAAAAAAATGAAAACTTTAAAAATCATCTTCTTCAAAACTACTGGCCAGATTTTAAAATAAATTGGTACAGATGTTCCTTGGGTCAACCTCTACCAAAGTTGCTAAAATTATTCCGATCCGTAAAAAAACATGGCCGCCAGGGGCGGGGCTTATTTGTCTTATATGTATATAGAGAAACCTTTAAACAACATCTCCTCTGAAACCACTGGACAGAATTTGATTAAAATTGGCAGGGATGATCCTTGGGTCAACCTTCACAAAAGTTGCTAAAATAAACTTGATCCATGTAGAACTCTGGTTGCCATGGCAACAAAAAGGGAAAAAAAATGAAAACTTTAAAAATCATCTTCTTCAAAACTACTGGCCAGATTTTAAAATAAATTGGTACAGATGTTCCTTGGGTCAACCTCTACCAAAGTTGCTAAAATTATTCCGATCCGTAAAAAAACATGGCCGCCAGGGGCGGGGCTTATTTGTCTTATATGTATATAGAGAAACCTTTAAACAACATCTCCTCTGAAACCACTGGACAGAATTTGATTAAAATTGGCAGGGATGATCCTTGGGTCAACCTTCACAAAAGTTGCTAAAATAAACTTGATCCATGTAGAACTCTGGTTGCCATGGCAACAAAAAGGGAAAAAAAATGAAAACTTTAAAAATCATCTTCTTCAAAACTACTGGCCAGATTTTAAAATAAATTGGTACAGATGTTCCTTGGGTCAACCTCTACCAAAGTTGCTAAAATTATTCCGATCTGTAAAAAAACATGGCCGCCAGGGGCGGGGCTTATTTGCCTTATATGTATATAGAGAAACCTTTAAACAACATCTCCTCTGAAACCACTGGACAGAATTTGATTCAAATTGGCAGGGATGATCCTTGGGTCAACCTTCACAAAAGCTGCTAAAATAAACTTGATCCATGTAGAACTCTGGTTGCCATGGCAACAAAAAGAAAAAAAATATGAAAACTTTAAAAATCATCTTCTTCAAAACTGCTGGCCAGATTTTAAAATAAATTGGTACAGATGTTCCTTGGGTCAACCTATTTATCTCAGGTGAGCGATTTAGGGCCATCATGGGCCTCTTGTTTATGTTTTATGCTATTCTAGCTGTTGGGATATCATTTTTATATTAAGTGTATGTTATCCTCAGCTATATGTGCATGGGATTCAGAGAACCAAGAAATTGATTAATTTCTGTTACAGGGGTGACATTTCTTGAAATGGATGTTAGATTGGAATATGAAATAACACTCCTGCTAATCCTCTATAACTTTATCCATTTCATACATATTTTGCATTTTATCTTGGTCATGGAACCAACCTTTGGTGAAACAGATACTTAAGACAGGTGAGGGCTTAAAACAGAAACATAGAAATGCCATAGAAGTGCAGAAAACTCACAAGGAGCTGCCTGTACTTCTTGTATCCTGCATTAAGTCTAATGTTAATGCTTTTTCGAAATTAGCCATATGAATCCTTTCATATTTCAAGTCATTATAAAATGTCTTATAACAAACACTGTCAGTGAAACTAGGGTTCACTGTTTATGTATAAGAACTCCAGACGCTGGCATGTGGATTCTAACACACTTTTGTTAAACACTTGGATGTTAAGAATTTTAAGATGGATGTTAAGAATTTTAAGATGGATGTTAAGAATTTTAAGATGTTTGTCTTTCTGCAATTTTAATTTACCTATTTGAACACAAAGGTGCAGATGTTAATCCATCTTATGCCGATTACCGATATAGCAGTTCTTTTATAAAATTGCAAACAGTTTTTCACATATGTAAGACCTGATATTGGTTCCAGCCAGTTTGTCTTTTTTGAAAAATATTTTTCATATCGATGTAGACATTTTTTTCAAGGCAGCTGTTTTGTATCCCAGCATACATTGTGTTGAACTATTTTAATGCTATATGAAAAATGAAGCCAGAGCCAGATTACAAAGAGAAAATGTTGCACAATGTTTAACATTGGTACCCTGTTCCCCAGCAACTGCATATCCGGGACCCGACTGCCAAAGTTAAACCTTGAATAACATTTTCTCTTTGTGCTACCAGGTTCAAGAGTTTGGATCAACTTGTTGATTCAATTACTGTAAGCACTGGTTTAAATCATTAAATGATGTCATTTGTACAATTTTCATCATTTAAAATTCTGCTAAGAGTTAAGAGGTATTGCAATAACTGTTAAATTTTGAACTTGATGGTGGTGATGGTTTAATATGTCACTTCTATAACATTTGGTCTTTCCTGTAACAAAATTGTCAGATACTGAAGTGTTTAAGAACCTTTCATTATATGAAACAACATTTTCTTATTCAGATGTAATCTTTAAATGCAATTGTTGACTTTACAGCACCAAATGAACACCAAAAGATAACTTTCCTTATCAATTTGTCCTTTCTGTAACATTTTATGTCACTCATGTAACGAGTAAGTCCTACCTGTAACAACCACTATATTACAAAATAAAATTACAGAGTAAGCACCTTCAAAAACCAAAAATGTGGAAGTTTGACACATTGCCATTGTCCTAGGCACCACATAACATGAGAATGATATATTTGCTGGTAAATATGTAATAGCTGAATATTTTACCTACCAAAAAGCCTCAAAAATTCATTCACAGTTGTAGAAATACATAGAATTTACATTTTATGACTTTTTTTTTATTTCTTGCATAGTATCAGCAAATACTCACTACTTTAATATGCCAACAAAGTATAAGTAAGATTACTTAGAGAATTAAGCTGGATAAAAAAATTGTTACAGGAAGGATTCAACCACCGACACATTGCATTTGAAGCTTTTTTTTTTTGTTTAAACTGTTGCTTATTTAGGTGGCATATTCAAGTTCCACACTCTGTTTGGTTCCTAAAGTTCATATAGATAATGAAAGTTTGAATTGATAGCAGTCAATTTTTTACTTTTACTCAAATCAGATTTAGACGAAAATTGATATTGATTCAGGTAACTCTTGATAGAATATATTACAAATTATGGCCCCGTTTTAACTCAGAAATTTTGGTTAAAGATTTGCATGCAAGGTACTTTCATGCTTATATCTCAGTATCCAGGCATGCAATTGATTTGAAACATCTTAAATACATTTAGGGGTACCATACTATCAAGGTAGATAACTTTTGATGTAAATTTTTGATGGAATTTAGAAGTTATGGCCCCTTTTGTAACTTATAAATTTTGGTTAAAGTTTTGCATGCAAAGTACTTTCATGCTTATATTTTAGAAATTGTTTTTGGAATAGACTAGAAAGTTAAGTAGTGTATTCAGGGGCATCAGAAAACCAAGGAGGGTAACTTTTGGACTGAATTTTATACAAATTATGGCCCTTTTCTAACTTGAATACTTGGTTTAAGTTTTGCATGCACAGTGTTCTTATGCTTATGTCTCAGTAACTAGGCATGGGATCGATTTTAGACTTAATAAAAATATTAAGGGATATCAGACTATCAAGGTAAATCATTTTTGAGTATTATTATATACAGGGTATGTGAAAGGCAAGAATTGAAATAGATTTCATTTGATTAACCAACAAGCATTTTGAATAGTCGAGCGTGCTGTCTTCTGACAGCTCTTGTTCTGTTATTCAATAATTCAAAGAAAATTGTTTATGCAAAGAAATGAAGCTTATCATTAATTGCTGTTAATTTTTTGTGTATTCCACTTCAGCTATAAGGAAAAGCCATTCCTTGATCTTAAGGAGCGAGTGCAGCTGTACGCAGAGTCCCTGTCCAGATACGGCAAGTCCCCCTACCTGTACCCTCTTTATGGCCTTGGTGAGCTGCCACAGGGCTTTGCAAGGTGACTGTTTACTAGGGCTGTCACAATTTATTGAAATACTAGTATATTGTGAGTCATGCTTTAAAGATTTGTGTATTGTATCGTGAGGGTCTGTATTAAATTTATCACAATGTATGATTATGCGCCTAGGTTTGCCTATTTACTTAATATCTTGATATTAACAAAAAATCACTAACAAACTGTTTGATATATTATTAGTATTAAATTCAGAAGTTTATCAAATACTCCCTGGTTATTTCAAATCAGATCTACTTTGTGCTCAGGTGAGCTTTTGTGATCACCCTGCGTCCATCGTGTGTCAACAACAATTTGGTTTATGACATCTCCTTTTAAACCCCGACAGAATATGATTAAACTTGACAGGGATGATCCTTGGATGACCCTTCACAAAATTGCTAAAATTAACTTGATTCATATAGAACTCTGGTTGCCATGGCAATGGAAAGAAAAAAATATGAAAACTAAGAATTATCTCCTTCAAAACTACTGGCCAAATTTCAAAATGATGTAGTGCAGCTGTTCGTTGGGTAACCCTATACTCAGGTAAGTGATTCAGGACCTCTATGATCCTCTTGTTTCTGTGGATAATCTGATTACATTAAGTTAAAAAGACCAACTTCAATTAAAACGCACTTAACATGAATGTCAGTCATCTGTCATCAGTTTTCACCAAAATTTGCGCATTAGTTGAACTTGTGCAAGAATGAGAAAACAGAGGGAGAATCCACAAATGATGCGTTGTACATGTTTTGACCATGAAAACACACCATCCAATGCTTGTTGCAGATTAAGTGCCATTTTTGGAGGAACCTACATGCTTGACAAGGAGGACTGCTTCCTGAAGTTTGGGGAGGATGGGAAAGTGGTAGGCGTCGAGTCAAAGGGAGAAGTAGCCCGATGTAAGCTGGTCATCTGTGATCCTACGTATGCCATTAAAAATGACCTGGTGAAAAAAACTGGACAGGTAAGTTCCTATTGAGAAATATTTTTTTCTTTTCATCGTTGAATTTGATGAAATAGGAAGATAAGGTAACATTTTTATTCTCTCAGAAAGTACTTTGGTGGAGCATGTAGTTGCTGCTTGACTCTTTAGTTAAAGTTTTGCATGCATTTAGCCAAAAGTTTGTTTTTAGTGTATTCAGAGGCATTAAAAAAAAAAAAAACATAAAAAAAAACAAGGAGGATAACTCTTGACTAAATAAAATATTTATTATAGCCTTTTTCTAAATTTTGGTTAAAGTTTTGCTTGCACAGTTTAACTGTGCTTATGTCTTAGTATTACTACTTCAGGGGTATCAGACTATCAGGGTATATAATATTTGACTATAAATATATACAGGATATGTGAAGGACAAGAATTGTAATAGATTTGATTTCATTTGATTTACCAACAAGGATTTCAAATAGTATAGAATGCTGTCTTGTGGACAGCTCTTGTTTGAAAACACAATAAAACATTTGGTTTAAGTTTTGCATGCATGCTATTATCCAGCTGATCAGTAAACGTTCATGGTATTGACTAAAAAGAATAAGCATGTGTTAAGGCTCATCAAAAAACCAGGGGCCTCCATGGCTGGGCGGTTACAGTCGTGGACTGCAAATCTCTCAGCCCCTCACCGCTGTGGGTTCGAATCCCGGTAGGGACTTCGGATTTTTCAAGTGAGGAAGCCTTCCAGCTGGCTTGCAGAAGGTCGGTGGTTCTACCCTCCACCTGTAGTTAGCTGGACTTCGCTATATGATTGAAATACTATAGCAGCGATGGTAAACCCCAATACAACAACAACAAATCAGGGTAAATAACTCTTGACTTAATTGAATACAAATTATGGCCTAACTTAAATATTTTGGTGAAAGGCTTATAACTCGATAACTAGGCATTGGACTATTTTTATGCTCCCCAATGGGAGAGCATATAGTTGCCACTTTGTCCGTCCGACCTGTCTGTCCATCTGTCCGTCATAATTTTGTCCGGAGCATAACACAAAAACTATAAGAGGTATCTACCTGGAACTTCATAAGTAGATATATCTCAATGAGAAGAAGTGCAATGTATAAGAACCACAACTCTGTTTTGCATAATGTTTGAGTTATTGCCCTTTGTTATTTTTCATACTTAAATTTTGTCTGGAGCATAGCACAAAAAGTATAAGAGGTATCAACATGAAACTTCATAGATAGAAAGATCCCATTTAGGAGAAGTGCAGTGTACAAGAACCACAACTCTGTTTTTCATAATTTTGGAATTATTGCCCTTTGTTATTTTTCTTACTTAAATTTTGTCCGGAGCATAGCACAAAAACTATTAGAGGTATCAACATGAAACTTCGTAGGTGGATAGATCTCAATGAGGAGAAGTGCAGTGTACAAGAACCTCAAATCTGTTTAGCATAATTTTGGAGTTATTGCCCTTTGCTATTCTCAGACTTCCAAGGTAGATAATGGAATATGGTTATGTTAAGGGCAAGTATTTAAATACAGTAGACTTAATTTTATTATACCAACAAGCCTTTCTAATAGTCAAGCGTACTGTCTTTTGGACAGCTTTTGTTTGCAAAGTAATGACCCAGACAATTTCTTTGTTTGAATTAAATGAAATTTCACTATATACTGCTTCACCTACTTGTCCGTCCCAAAAGTAAGAATTGACTAACAGCCATATCTGTTTACAGGTTGTCCGTGCAATATGTATACTGAAACAATCAGTTCCCAACACTGATAAGTCGTTGGCCTGTCAGATTATCATACCACAGAACCAGGTTGACAGGAAAAATGGTGAGTGACAACTAGTCCAATAATCTGGTTTTATGCTCATTGGCAATAAAGTTTATCTGTTTACCAAAACTGCATTATATCCTGTCAAATAAACTTATAAAATTGTTTCCCATGGTAGTAATACATGCTTTGGGAAGAAAATGTCACTGTATTGTAACTTTATTTATTAAAGTTATGTTTTTAATCATCTTAGATAAGATATTTTTCCTGTGGATATGAAATGAGCTGTGTTTGATATAAACTTTATCAGACTTACTTGGGAGAAATATTCAAGACTGGGCAAAGCCTTGCCCTTTATAATTCTCCCATCCTTGTCCAATTAACTTATTCAAGAGTTGGGTATATCAAAGCACAGACTTTGTGAGTAAACATTCCTAAAATTATCACTTGCCATGCTTAGCTCTTTCCAAATTTGAGATAGTAAAATATAGAAAATTACAAAGATTTGTCCTTGTATCTCACATGCCCTGCACTAATTTTCATTGGCCAGGGCAAGAGGAATGTTTCACTCCAGAAGCGTACTCTTCTTTTCTTTTGTATTCCCATGAGGTGACTGGTTTGTAAATCTTCAAACAAATGTTAACTTGGGAAATACATTGTACAGAGGGGCTGACGTGGCCGAGCGGTTAGTCGTGGACTACAAATCTCTCAGCCCCTCACCGCTGGGGTTCGAATCCCGGTAGGGATTTTGGATTTTTCATGTGAGGAAGCCTTCCAGCTGGTTTGCGGTAGGTTGGTGGTTTTACCCGGGTACCTCTGTGTACTTGGGGTCTTCCTCCACCTGTAATTAGCTGGACGTAGCTATATGATTGAAATACTACCGAAAACGACGGTAAACCCCAATACAATACAATACATTGTACAGATATTGACAGCCTGAGTCTTTACTTTTGTAGACATGTCACTCATAAGACAAGTTTTTATTTCCATGTGAAAATCTTCAGGCAAATGATAACTTTATATAAAATATATTAAGGAAAACTGTGTATTGCAGAAACTAAAGCACTAACACTGCGAAGTGTTACACACAAGAGTTAATTTCATACTTTGAGGTGAAAAGTCATGGTGATGGATTTGTTTGTCTGGGTTGAAACTTAGACATGAATCGCTGAATTTACAAATTACTTTGCAGTTATGTTTATCTTTATGAGACAGTGTGATGTTCTCAAGATTTGGGTCCCTAGCTCTAAGATCATGGTGCTGGTGGGGACCTCCGTGGCCAAGAGTGTTAAGTCATGGACTTTAACACTCACTCAGCCCCTCATCGCGTGGGTTCGAATCCTGGCGGGGTCATTCGGATTTTCATGTGAGGAAGCCTTCTAGCTGGCTTGCAGTAGATTGGTGGTTCTACTCGGATGCCCTCTGTGCATTTCGGGTCTTCCTCCACCTGTTATTAGCTGGACTTCGCTATATATGACTGAAATACTGTCAAAGCAACGGTAAACTCAAATAGTCAAGTCATGGTGCTTGATTTGCTTGTCATGGCTATATCTCTGGATAAAAAAATTCTCATATGAAATGGCAGTTATTTTAAATCTGTTGTTTTGCACTTTAAATTTTTGCATGTAAAATTGTACTAGAGGTTGTGGGGTTCAATAATCATGACCTACTAGATGCTGATATAGCTCCCTCATTTCATGCTCTGTATCTAAAGCTGGATCCCAGACTTGTTAGCCAGATGTTCAGATAAGGTCGCATGGTGCAATGTGACAACTCTGAATTTGTCCCTGATAGAAGGAAGTCCAAAATAGACAAATACTTTGGTAAGGATGTTAAAAATCACTCTAAAAAACATTTTACGTTGTAGACATCTATGTCAGTGTGGTGTCGTACAGTCACCAGGTAGCAGCGAAGGATTACTTCCTGGCCATTGTCAGTACGACAGTAGAGACCAACAATCCAGAGGCAGAGCTTGAACCAGGCTTAAAACTGCTTGGAGACATACAACAAAAGTAGGTGTTCTTCTGAATCAGTTTGGTATTCGTTTTGTCTATATTTTAAATAACATAAGGCATAGTTTTGTATATTCCAAGATAAATTTAGTATTTGAATAGATTATTGTGTTTAGAGTATTGTGTTTCAGAGAAGTGTTGGCTTCAATATGGTGTCAAATTGCAGAAGAATTTTTAGTCTTTGATGTACATCAAAACCTCTTGTAAGCAATCACATTGATGTAAGGACTACTGTACAAGTATGATCACTATTTTCAGAATCACTTTTCTTCTACAAGGTCTTTTCCCCCAGAAAAAAAAATCAGGCACAAGTTTTAGTGAGGGTTTGGTGACCATCCTGTCCTGTGTATCATTTTTTGTACTTTTTAAACTCTTACACATATAATATTATATAAAGATGTATTTGGTCTAACATTTATCCCTACCAATTCAAACAGAAAATTGTATGTTGAAACACTGTAAGAAAGTATATCATGTAACCTTTATATTCCCGAAAGTCAAGATTGAAAACAGACAAAGCTATACAATCTGAATCATAACAAAAATCTTAAAAAAAAAAACAAGAGGGCCAAGATGGCCCTAGATCGCTCACCTGAGAAAAGTATCATTCATTGCCTGTACAAAACAGATTGCTTTAGAATTAAGATGATGAGGTGAAACAATGTTCAGGAATTTTCTGACCCCATCCACAAAAGATATCATCATGACAAACATTCTGCCAAAGTTTGAAGATGATTGACCCAAAAATGTTGCCCTCAGAGTATAAACAAGATTTTTCTAAGATTTGACCTACTTTTCCCCCCACCCATTTTCAAACTGGTTCGAGATATCATCATGACAAACAATCTGACCAAGTTTGAGGAATTTTTCTAAGATTTGACCTTTCCTTTTCGGTCCGGCCCTGCCCATTTTCGAAAGGGTTCAAGATATCATCAAGACAAACATTCTGACCAAGTTTGAGGAAGATTGGATTAAAATTGTAGCCTCTAGTGTGTAAACAAGATTTTTCTAAGATTTGACCTACTGACCTACTTTTTGATCCAACCTGACCCATTTTCGAAAGGGTTCAAGATATCATCAAGACAAACATTCTGACCAAGTTTGAGGAAGATTGGATCAAAATTGTGGCCTCTAGTGTGTAAACAAGATTTTTCTAAGATTTGACCTACTGACCTACTTTTTGATCCAACCTGACCCATTTTCGAAAGGGTTCAAGATATCATCAAGACAAACATTCTGACCAAGTTTGAGGAAGATTGGATCAAAATTGTGGCCTCTAGTGTGTAAACAAGATTTTTCTAAGATTTGACCTACTGACCTACTTTTTGATCCAACCTGACCCATTTTCGAAAGGGTTCAAGATATCATCAAGACAAACATTCTGACCAAGTTTGAGGAAGATTGGATCAAAATTGTGGCCTCTAGTGTGTAAACAAGATTTTTCTAAGATTTGACCTACTGACCTACTTTTTGATCCAACCTGACCCATTTTCGAAAGGGTTCAAGATAACATCAAGACAAACATTCTGACCAAGTTTGAGGAAGATTGGATCAAAATTGTGGCCTCTAGTGTGTAAACAAGATTTTTCTAAGATTTGACCTACTGACCTACTTTTTTATCCAACCAGACCCATTTTCGAAAGGGTTCAAGATATCATCAAGACAAACATTCTGACCAAGTTTGAGGAAGATTGGATCAAAATTGTGGCCTCTAGTGTGTAAACATCAAATTGTTGACGGACGACGGCCGACGGACAATCGAGTCTCCCAAAAGCTCACCCTGAGCTATGCTCAGGTGAGCTAAAAAATGCAGACTTTTCAACTGGCGAGTAGACATGATTCTTACCATACATAGAAACAATCCAATCACATCGGATCGGAACATTATAACTATTAATTTGGCAATAAAGAGGCTGCATTTTTTTCTTGTCTTTGCATTACACCAACATAAAGATGTGATTAAGGTCACCTGGCTTTGATGAAAAACATGATCATTATTCTAAAATATGGCAAATCTTAAATTTCAAATTATGCTTTTCATTTTAATTATAGATTTCAGCCTGATAATTAAAGGCCTATACTGTTTGTATTTCTTTTCATAGGAAAATTCCTTATATTTAGACGAGTGAGTTATAATGGTTAATAGTGTCCAGCGGCTGAGTAGTTAAAGCATCCACTTTGGGAGCGGGAGGTCGTGGGTTTGATCCATAGCTGTGACATACCAAGTCTTGAAAAATGGTACTGGTATAGCTTCCTTGCTTGGTGCTCAACGTATAGGAGTAGTTCCAGGACTTGTTGGTCTGATGTCAGGATAATGTTACTAGGTGTGGTATCATGCCATATGTCTATGGCGTGATACTGCAGTGTAGCAGCACTATGTCTGTCACAAGTAGACATAGTCTCTAAATGACTGAAATACTGTCAGTGAGACGTTAGCTCAAACAAACAATTATAACGGTTAATATAATTGTTTAAAAAAAAAATCTTGAAAAATTTTATTGTTTCAAATTCCATTTATTTTCTTCGTCATCAACCTATTCCTGCTCATTTTTAGCTCACCTGAGCACAACATGCTCATGGTGAGCTTTTGTCTGTCGTCCGTGTGTGTGTGCATCCGTCGTCAATAATTTCTTTAAACAACATCTCCTTCTAAACTACTCACTGGATTTTGATAAAACTTCACACAGGAATGTTCATTATGGGGCCCTTCACCAAAGTTGTTAAAATTATTTTGATTGGTCAAAAAACTAGGTCACAGGAGCTAAAAATAGATTTTTAAAATTGAACATTTTAAAAAAAAAAATCTTCTCCGAAACCACAAGGCCTAGCCTTTTGATTTTTGGTATGTAGCATGATCTTATGACTCTCTACCAAGATTGTTCAAATTATGACCCTGGGGTCAAAATTGGCCCTGCCCCAGGGGTCACATGATTAAACAGGCTAATATAGGAAAAACTTGAAAAATCTTCTTCTCCGAAACCACAAGGCCTAGCCTTTTGATTTTTGGTATGTAGCATGATCTTATGACTCTCTACCAAGATTGTTCAAATTCTGACCCTGGGGTCAAAATTGGCCCCACCCCAGAGGTCATTTGATTTAACATAGGCTATAATAGGAAAAACTTGAAAAATCTTCTCAGAAACCAAAAGGCCTGTTTGATTTTGGTTGTAGCATGTCTTTGATCTCTACCAAGTTTGTTCAAACCATGACCCTGGGGTCAAAATTGGCCCCAACCCAGGGGTCACTTGATTTAACATAGGCTAATATAGGAAAAACTTGAAAAATCTTCTCAGAAACCAAAAGGCCTGGGGTTTAGATATTTAGTGTGCAGCATTGTCTAGTAGATCACAACCAAGTTTGTTCAAATCATGGCCCTGGGGTCAAATTTGGCCCTGCCAAGGGGTCACCTGATTTTACATAGGCTAATATAGAGAAAAAACTTGAAAAATTTCTTCTCAGAAACCACTAGGCCTGGAAATTAGATATTTGGTATGTAGCATGATCTTATGACTCTCTACCAAGATTGTTCAAATTATGACCCAGGGATCACTTGATTTAAAATAGGCTAATATAGGGGAAAAAAACTTGAAAAATCTTCTTCTCAGAAACCACAGGCTGATTAGATATTTGGTGTGTAGCATTGTCTAGTGGATCTCTACCAAGTTTGTTTAAATCATGACCCTGGGGTCAAATTTGGCCCTGCCAAGGGTCACTTGATTTAACATAGGCTAATATAGGAAAAACTTGAAAAATCTTCTCTGAAACCACAAGGCCTGGGGTTTAGATATTTTGTGTGCAGCATTGTCTAGTAGATCACAACCAAGTTTGTTCAAATCATGGCCCTGGGGTCAAATTTGGCCCCGTCTAGGGGTCACCTGATTTTACATAGGCTAATATAGAAAAAAAAATATATAAATCTTCTTCTCAGAAACCACAACACCTGGAGTTTAGATATTTGGTATGTAGTATTGTCTACTGAGTCTCTACCACGTCTTTACAAATCATGACCATTGGGTCAAATTTGGCCCCACCAAAGGGGTCCCTGATTTTACATTGGCTTATATAGGCAAAAACTTGAAAAATCTTCTTCTCAGAAACCACAAGGCCAGGTGAATAGCATTGTCTAGTGGATCTCCAGGGGTCACTTGATTAAACATAATAAACATAATAATTAAACTAATATAGGACAAACCTGAAAAAAATCATCTTCTCAGAAATCACAAAGCCTGGAGGTTAGATATTTGGTATATTTGGGCTAATAGACCTCTACCAAGTTTGTTCAAATCATGAATCATGCATTGTCTAGTGGATCTATACTTAGTTTGTTCAAATCATGGCCCTGGGGTCAAATTTGGCCCTGCCATAGGGGTCACCTGATTTTACATAGGCTAATATAGAAATTACTTGAAAATTCTTCTTAAAAAAAACCGGGGTTTAGATATTTGGTATGTAACATAGGCTTAATAGACCTCTACCAAGTTTGTTCAAATCATGACCCTGGGGTCAAAATTGGCTCCGCCCCATTTTAACATATTGTAAGATGGGTGTGCATCTACTCTGCAGAATACTAAAAACATGGTTTTTTTTAGCGTTTAACAAAACAAGAGGGCCAAGATGGCCCTAGATCGCTCACCTGAGAAAAGTATCATTCATTGCCTGTACAAAACAGATTGCTTCAGAATTAAGATGATGAGGTGAAACAATGTTCAGGAATTTTCTGACCCCATCCACAAAAGATATCATGACAAACATTCTGCCAAATTTTGAGGATGATTGGACCAAAAATGTTGCCCTCAGAGTATAAACAAGATTTTTCTAAGATTTGACCTACTGACCTACATTTCTATCCAGCCCCACCCATTTTCAAACTGGGTTCAAGATATCATCAAGACAAACATTCTGACCAAGTTTGAGGAAGATTGGATTAAAATTGTGGCCTCTAGTGTGTAAACATCAAAATTGTTGATGGACGACAAGATTTTTCTAAGATTTGACCTACTGACCTACTTTTTGATCCAACCTGACCCATTTTCGAAAGGGTTCAAGATATCATCAAGACAAACATTCTGACCAAGTTTGAGGAAGATTGGATCAAAACTGTGGCCTCTAGTGTGTAAACATCAAAATTGTTGACGGCAACGGACGACTGACGACGGACGACGGCCGACGGACAATCAAGTATCCCAAAAGCTCACCCTGAGCTATGCTCAGGTGAGCTAAAAATAAAACTAAAAGTTTTTTTTTTTTTTTTTTTTTTTTTTTTTTTTTTTTTTTAACCTTTATTATCCCCGTCTTCTGGTGGAAGTAGGTCGGGGAACCATCCTACTCACCACCTTACAATATCAAACTGCATATATCTACATATATAAATTTAACATATAATCATATAATTTTCATCATATAAAAACCACTAGAAATACAATTTTCTTTATACAGATTAAGTTTAGGGTCAGTAAAGGTTAAAAAATATTCTTGAAGAATAGGAAAAAGAAAAAAAAAGAAATATCTACAGACAATCCCCTGAGTGTTCTATTAATTTATAAATGTAGGTTAATCTTCCTGCACACAATACCTAACAATTGCCCATTTGTCACTTTCTTTTTTATTTACTTCTGTTAATTTAAAAATATCCCAAGACAATCTTAAGTTCTTTTTAAAACCTAAAATGGAAGGAATTATTTCTTTCTTCTTGCACCAAAAAATATATTTTTTCATTTCTAAACTTATAGTATCAAATTTACAATCACTATCACATAAACCTAATATAATATTTTTACTATTTATTATGATTTCTGGATCTACTTTCTTACTTAAGTTACTCACAAATCTTATTAAAGGCTTTATTTTTTCACAATCATAAAAAAGATAGTTTCCTCGCAAACTTTACAAAATGTACAAAATTACTATTAACAATGTTCATTTTAAAAAGCAGTGAATTAGTTGGAAAAATTCTGTGAACTATTCTCGTTTGTAGCCATTGTAAATAAGTATCTTTCGTACATTTGTAAACGTTTCTGTATGTTTTATTCCAATTAATTTCACAACTGTTATATATAGATATCCATTTTTCTTTGCTTGTGGGAATTTCATTGTTTTTTATTAAAATATTATATATATACTTATTTTCATCCGCTCTAGTTAGTATTGGATGCATATAACAATTTAGACAAGGATTATGACAGGTTAAATGTATGTCACTTTTTTTAATTAATTTAAACTTAGTTACAAATTTTTTCACAACATTTATAAGACCAAAAAATTTCAAGTAATTTATTTTTTTGCCAATTATATTTTCTATATGTGTTACATCTTCAAAATCACCATTATTGTTCATAATATCCTTAACATATCGAAGCCCTTTTTCATATAAATCAGGCATATAAATATAATTTGAATTTATCATAAAACTTTCATTATAAAACAATGGCATATTTAACAATTGATCAAAATTTTCAATTTTGAACTTATCAATATACAATATATATGATTTGAGGACATCAATCCAAAATTTATTTTTGATAGATTTTATAACATGAACACAAAAATGTTTTCCAGTGTTAAATATTTTACTCACATCAAACAAACATTCTACAAGTTTATAACATTTACTATTACTATTACATATCATACTTTTAAACCATTTTATTTTCATACTAATTTCATATTTCTCTATATCAATCATTCTCAAACCACCTTCATTATAATCTTTAATAAAAACTGAATTCTTTATTTTTGTTTTACCATCCCATACAAATTTGTTTAACATATCACTGAGATATTTCATAAATGTTTTTGTTGGAGAGGGTAAACTAATGAAAAGATTTGTAAGTAGTGGCACAAGTAAAGATTTTACAACAGTAATTCTTCCTAGCGGTGTAAGTTTCCTTCTTTTCCAATAAGAAATAATTTTCTTCATTTTTTCTTCCTGCCTTTGATAATTTAATTGCTGTATTTTGTTTAGATCCACATCAAAATATATCCTAGTAATTTAAATTGAGTTTCCCCCCATGAAAGTTTCCATCTTGTTTTAATAGATCTCGTACTATACTTTAAAGAACCTATCCAAATGACTTTTGTTTTATCAAAATTGACATTTAATCCAGATATAATTGAAAAATATCTTAAAACATCTAAAACTGTATTCAAGGATTCGTCTGAACCGTCTAGAAATAATGATGTATCGTCAGCAAATTGTGACATAATATATTCTTCCCCTTTGATTTTTATCCCTCTAATACCATTTGAGTTTTTTATTTTGATTGATAAAATCTCTGCACACAGTATAAAAATATATGCCGAAATAGGGTCCCCTTGTCTACAGCCTCTCTCTATAGTAAAAAAATCTGATAAAAAACCATTTAGTTGTACACATACTTCGGTATCATATAAAAACAAATGTACCCATTTTCTAAACATTTCACCAAAATTGAAAAAAGATAGGGTTTTCTCAATGAAATTAAATGATAAAGAATCAAATGCTTTTTCAAAATCAATAAGCATCACTAAACCAGGCATGTTATGGTCTTCACAGTATTTCATTATATCATAAACTAGTCTTGTATTTTCTCCTATAAATCTATCTTTTATAAAACCTGTTTGATCATTTGATATCAAGGAATTTAAAACTTTTTTCAATCTATTTGCTATACTACCTGAAGCTAATTTGTACAACACGTTTAACAAGGTAATAGGTCGCCAGTTTTTTAGAAACTGTTTTGGTTTATTTTCTTTTGGTATACATGTAATAGAACCCAATTTTATATTCCTAGAAAAAGAGTTTGAAACAAAAGCATAAAACTAAAAGTTAATTCTCAACATACTTGAAAAATTTTCCTGTTATTTTATTTGGCTGGCTTTTTATGAGACCATTGTGCTTGAATGGCCAAAGAAAGCCCTGCTCAACATGGTTTTAAAAGTTTCCCATGGATGGTATTATTTAGATGTCTCTTTATAGGTATATAATGTTCTCTCTTTCAGGTTTGTTAGCGTAAGTGATATGTACGAACAAAAAGGAGATCCAAGAGAAATCAATGTAAGTGAATTTCAATAACTGATGTAGAGGTGATGTAGAGGTCACTGGTATTAAATTAGGAGGCAGAAAAGTTTGAGATTACTATTATTTCAACGTCACTTGTTAAATTAGGGTTATGCTGGATTCACATGTCGGTTCTGTAGCAAGATATCCCATCCCTAACCTTGATAACTTAAATATTTTGTTTAGAAATAACTTAGCATAAGTGACTCCTAGGACAAGGCAATTTGTCACTCTGGAGCAAAGATCCAGGTTCCTAGCTTGAATGTCTAGGTCACAGCACTCGTCCACTTAAAAGTGTGCAAGCAATCGTTTCCCAGCATTTTCTTTATTGTTTATAATAGTAATCATTTGATCTTAAAAGTTACCTTCTTTTATATTTCCAGTCTCTCATCAGATTCACTGACTATTTATATCTAATGATCAAAATGGTGGGGGCATCTGTGTCCTATGGACACATTTCTTGTCTAGATTTTACATGGGTTGCTTTGCATGTTCTTTTGTTAATATACAAAAGGGATGAAAAGTTTGATTTTGTTTTATTACAGAGGAACATCTTCATACTCTACTTACAGGTATTTGTCTCCAAGTCGTATGATGCAACCTCCCACTTTGAGACCACCTGCGATGATATTCTGGATTTATATGAGAAAATAATGGGAGAGAAATTTGACTTTAGTCAAGTAAACTTAAACCAACAAGAAGAGGAATATTAAACACGTCTGCATACTGACTGTGTTATGTATATGTGAAAGATAGACAAATGTCATTTAAATGAAAAGACCCCTGCTTTTTTATTGTTTCGAGTTTTTAAAACAAGAAGAAGTGACAAAATTTTCTTGTCGATGTTGAATATGTAAACATCATGTCTTCATTGTGTTGCTGCTATGACTCGTACTTAAAAAGATTAGGGCTGTACACATGCGCACATACACTGGCCAGATTGCTGACTGGATCGTCACTCAAGCCAGGTGGTCATTAGTTGTGAATATCACGTTCACAGGGCAAGTTTCCTATCTATTGTGTACAATATATTACGTATGCTTCAGCTATGTTTTGCAATAGTGCTGTGAGATTTGACCAGTTTTAAATTAATGTTAATAAATTTTATGGCTTATTCTGGTTTGCTCTTTATTTTTGTTTAATTTCTGGGGTATATATGATTTATGATAGACATTTATGACCCACCATTTTGCATTATGATTTTACTCTTTGTGTATAGGTAGGTTAAATACTGTTCAAGATGTAAATGGGACCAGGGAGTTATAGAGTGAATCAATCATTGGTATGTGGACAAATGGGGATTTAGGGAGTGGTTTGTAAGCAGAGGGATGTTTTCTTCTACAAGGTGAAGTGTAATATTAAGTGTTATTATTCAAGCTGATTAAGTTGCATTATTAAATTGATCCACTTTGTTTTAAAATGAGTTTCTGGTATTTCTAATAAAGTATTGCTGTGTTAACGATTTACTAGGGTACATTGTTTAAATGTTACAAAGAAAAATGTTACATAGGACAATGTAAAGAATGCTTATAGTTGGTATAATAGGCTTTTAAGTGAATGTGATACTTGACTTTCATAAAGATTTCATAAACGACAAGTCTTTAAGATTTCAGTGCATGTGAAAGCAACTGTTATAAAACCAGTTAACCTTAACAAGTGTTAATTTTTGAAGCAGGGGAGTCCTGTTTAGTTTTTGTGTGATTAATGTTACTTACAGTTTCTTTTTGCTAAATATATGTAACGGTGAAATTCATTTACAAATGAACATTTTAATGTATGAATTGTCCAGTCTTGGTAAGAAATCACGTTTGTAGAAGTTACTGCAACATTTATATTGAATTAAGTCCAATGATTAAACGGTAGTTTACTTTCGCAAGTCTCATCTTGGACAAAATTAAGTTGAAGATGATGATAATTAGTATCTGGAAATATGGCTTGATTGTCTTTCTTCCATGCTAATGTATAGTATTAGCTCTAAAACTGAAATAATCAAGGATGTAAAGGTTAAATTTAACATAGAATATGTGTTATTGTTTTGCATCAACTTACTAACCTTTTCCTATCTGTATACAATGTACCTAATTCTACGTAAAACCTGCCCATGACTGCTTGGAAAGCAAAGACCTTGTATACACATATTGGATAAGCATTTATCTACAATGTATTCTATTTGTTAAAGTGAGTGTCTGCATGTTGTTGGTATATAAGTTTCTGTATTGTGATAATCTATTAATTGTAATAAGTGGTGTGGTGACTTCCCAACAGACCTGGCCCTACGCATGATGTGTCATTAGATCTATGTACGGCTATTCTTGTGGGAGATCACCACGAAGGTACATCTGTAATAAATCTGAAAGAAAAACTCTGCTCTTGTATAATTTACTTTCTAGCACCACATGATAAACAAGAGGAGCATTATACAGACAGAAGAAGAAAAAAGTCCAAAACTGCACTGTCACCTTGATGAATATTTAGATACATTATGTGTTTATAGTTAGGGCATTGTACAACACTGAAGTTTTAATCAAGGTTTAATACTCCATTAAAGAAGTGTAAATTTGATATTTAAACATTGAAAATGTCATATCTGTATTAAAAATATGTATGATTTAGAAAATAGTTCAATCATAATGGTACTTATATATTGCATGGATGTTACAGAGAGTCTGTCTGGATGTGTCTGCCAGTGTTGATATGTATTTAAATGATTTATCATGCTTCTGATCGGCATTATAGTTTTTCTCCCTTACCATGTTTTCTCATAGTCTTTGGTGTAACTTGAGTGGGACTGAACAGGGCCATGGGAATTCCTATCCTTTTCGGAGTTGTTTCCCCTTACACATATTTATGGAATATATTTCTGTTGCGAGACAAAAATTACTGATCAAATGTAATTTTGTAATTTGGGACATTACCTGTTACCTTATCAAGCATTCAAGAGAGAAACCTGAAAAAGCTTTCAAACGAATATTTCTCTACATGTATAACATTTCTTGTCTCCTCATCAACGCTAAGTCCCATGTAAATATACAAATGTATATGATTTAGAATGTAATGTAAACGAGATAATGATAGGGGCTTCTCTTGTCCTGGATGCATGAGTTATTCACACGGTCAATGTGCAATATATCGTTTCATTTTTCTTCCACAGTATATAGAGGATAATTCAGCAAAATATGGTATAATCTTGAATTATTGAGATTTTAAACACAACTTTATCATTTATTCATAATTGATAAGTACATCGGGATACCAAAATATAATTGAAGTCATTCTCAAAGTTGATTCTTGTATGAAATGGGTTAACCAGTCAAAATAACAAATGGAAATGAATCTGCCTATTGAAATTTGCTGTCTACATCATTAAATTAGCTATCATAGAAGATGAGTTGGGTTTTTTGTTCTTCTCCAACCATGAAAATATTATAGATAGAAAAGAAGAATTCAGTTGTGGGGAGGGAGTGTAATTGAAAAAATAGGACAATTTAAGGATGTACATTATTATGTGGCCGGGAGGCAGAGTGTTAGATCCTCGGCCATAAAAATTATGATAACAAAGATTGAAAAAAGGATAAGGCATCGTGCTACGTTGGTATTTCCATGATAACGTTTTATTAGCTCACCAGAGCACAACGTGCTCAATGTGAGCTATTGTGATCATACTGCGTCCGTCTGAAATCCTGTGGGAACGTTACACCTAACCAAACAATTTACTGAATTCAGACAAAGGTGTCCACGGTCAGGGAAAAAATATTTTGTTATGGTCGGGGAATTTTTAAAATTGTCAGAGAATTTTGGAATTTCAGGGAAAATTCGGGGGATTTTGAAATAAGTCTATGAATGACAAAAAAAAAACCCTCACGAATAAAGGCAAAATAAACAAGAAATAGTTTTTTAAAAAAATACTCGGCCGTTGTAACCAGTTTGATAATTAGTGTCTGAATGGTTTAACATGTAATAGATTTTGTTTAATAGTTGTGTAATTCCTGTGTCAGTGCAGCTCTTTGAAATACCACGGATCCAAATAATTTGTACAATCTTGGTAGACACTTAAGCCTTAAAACATCTGCGCATTAGACCTCGTGTCGCGGGCTTCAAAACGAAACCGGATGTTACGTTTTTGTTGAATACAGGATCTGTCAGGGTCGAATAATCAATTCCGAAATCTATGTTTTTCCTACTTTTAGCGTTCTACTCTTTCAGTTTACCTTAAAAAGGTGCAGTGTCTTACTATTCGGGACAAATCGTTCGCAGGGGAAGAAAACTTTTTTTTAAAAAAACAGAGATGTAAAAAACTCGTTTCCACAACTCCTTTCTTTTCTTCTTATAAATTTTACAATGACCAATGGGAATTTAGCAAAGTATATAATAACCATTGAAAAGCCTAATTTTATTCCGCTTCATTACTGTGTGTTTCACAGGATGTCAGGGTGAAAATAAACGGCCGAATAAAAACAAAATAATTGGTAGTTAACATGGCTAATATAAATTAGTATCACATGTATTGCTTAATACGAAGATTGTTCAAATATGAATGCAGCTAGGCCAGTATCTGGCTTTAAACCACGATTTGCACGAAATAGTCACATGTACCACATATAGGGTTCTCCATTGATACCATACATGTTTAAATCCGTTCATTCTAGCGTTGACAATGGCTAGATTAACACAGTATACTTGTGTACAATGCAACTTAAATGGTTGGGAAAAGGTATATTTTCACTGAATAAATTCGGTCGTATATCAAGAACCGCTGTATTCTTGGATACAAGCGAAAGACATATTGAATGAAATATGTCGTGTTTACTGGGACAATGAACTTCTTTTTTCATCTGTTTGATGGTGGTGAAAGAAATTCAAAAGTGGTGTAGATTCAGTAACAGATGTGCCTCACGCACGCTGTCCGAAAGCCGCAACATCGCCAAAATAGTTGAAAACGTAAAGGATTCGATTGCTACCGATGCATGATTTACAACTTGGCATATAGCTCAATGCGTTTGCATCTCAGTAAAAGCTGATCATACAATTCTAAGACGATTTAGAATTGAAAAGGATAACTACATCTCCTTAAAGAAGAGAAAAAATTGCTCGAGTAAGAATCGCCAAACAATTAAACATTTCCCTAAATACAACAATCGATCTTTCGCAAATATCATCACTGGTGATGAGACGTGGGTTCACTTTTATGAGCCCAAGCGAAAGATACAGAACAAAATATGGGCATCCAAAGACCTTGCATAGCAAAACGCACCATGAGCGTCAAAAAGGTAATGCATGTAATTTTCTTTACAAATCAAGGTCCTGAAATTCAATTTGCCGTACTAAATGGTAAAGGCAAGGTCCTTCATAAACTAGAGAAATATTTCGCAAACCGTCGACCAGCAACTGGTTTTCCGTGCTGTCAGGTTGTTGCATGACAATGCTTCGTAATACAAATCGGCCATTGTACGAGAATATCTGAAACAGGAAAAGGTTGTCGAGCTTCCTCACCCTTCTTATTCGCCATATCTTGCCATTTGTTGCTTTTTCCTATTTCCGAGGATCAAAAACAAAAACAAAACAAAAAACACCTTGCTGGAAGAAAATATCAAACGCGCAGAAATCTCGGTTCGGCTTTTTCCAGTGTCTGAACAGTATACATCGGAAATATTATGAAAACGCCTTTAAAAATGGATTAAAAGACTGAAAATTTGTATATCACGTGGTGGTGAGTGTTTTGAATGATTGAGAATTATTTTGCCATTGTTTGTTAAACATTTCTGAAAATTGACCATGTTGCATTCATATTTGAACACCCCTCGTATTTTAGATACGTTAAGCAAAATTACTGTACAGCATATACGTGCATGTTTTAAATATGTAGCAACTAAAAACATTCTTATATGTTTGTATAAGTTAAATTTCATTCTATCTCTTATATGATTGACCATTATTCTATATCTCAATTAATTCTTTGGATAAAGACATTGTGGATTAGCATGCCAAATGGACAAAGACAAGCAGTGAAGCTAACATAAACAAAATTTATATATCTTTATAAGTATGAACTTCCAAATGAAATTGATATAAGTCATTTTAGGCACTTCAAAATTTTATAATATAAAAAGACTTGTATCATTAAATTTTGAAGTGCCTAAAAAGATTCATTTTGAAGTGCATACCTATGGAGAGATATAATTATTGGTAGTAAAAAGGTGGTATGGGTTGGCTGTAGGGGAGGAGGCCAACATTTCCCTGTATTGTACATGCAGTAAATTTCAAGCACTCATCCAACAGTATAAATGACTTTTGAAAATTCATGTACATGTATAGACGTAGAAAAACAAAAATGGAAAATAAATTCAAAGAAAAAAAAATAAACTACTTGTATAAAGAGTAATACAATTACCAGTTGGTAAAGTGCTGTGGGTTCGAATCCCGGTAGGGACTTCGGTTTTTTCATGTGAGGAAGCCTTCCAGCTGGCTTGCGGTAGGTCGGTGGTTCTACCCGGGTACCTCTGTGTACTCGGGGTCTTCCTCCACCTGTAATTAGCTGGACGTCGCTATATGATGGACGGTTCCGCAATTTGTATGTAACTCCTCCCTCTATTGATAATTTGACAGTTTCTATTCATACCTAGGTCAAGTGCTCACAAACAGTATCACAAACAAAAAGCACATGTCCCTTTGTGTGAAGCAGGTCAACCGTTCACCATGTGCTTCACAGTTACACTGGTTGGATAAGCTGGTTAATGTAAACATACTTGATTGACAGTTTAGGAACCATCCATTGAAATACTATCACAGCGACGGTAAACCCCAATACAACAACAACAGTTGGTAAAGTAAAAGGTGGAAAAGGTTGGCTGTAGGGGAGGAGAACGTCAGAACTTTACGTGCAAAATACAAAAACAGGGAAATTTGATTTTAGTCAGAAAAGTCAGGGAAATTTGTTTTACACATCACATTCACTTTGCCCCCCCCCCCCCCCCCCCCCTTGGAAAAACTCTGGATCCGGGCCTGCTAGTCACATTATTCTGACAACGGGTAAACCATTCCTGGAAATACCTAAATATATCGTCGGGCCTGCTAGTCACATTATTCTGACACCGGGTAAACCATTCCTGGAAATACCTATATATATCGTCGGAGGTCCTAAATGCGCCCCTTTCCCAACTCCGCCATCTTTCTTGTTTTTATTGTAATCTCGCGAGATTTTACCGCACGCGCCAGAGACCGTGGGAAAATATTTACTATGCTGTAATAGACGCAGACGATTTTTATGCGAAAATGCGTATCAAACTGGTAAATATTGCTAATTTTGTCTCACTCAACTGTTTTATATATTTTTCCTTAATACAAAATGATTTCCAGGTATAAAGTCTCTTTTAAACTATACATACGGTGGCATGGAGGTGGCACGCACTGAACTCTTTTTTATGTATAGAGGGAACGAGATAATAAGTCGAGGTTCCCTCGAGATAATTCACTCGTTCCCTCGAAAAAAATTAAAAAAATTAATTATCTCGACCTTTCTATCAATTCTGTCTGAAATTAGACGCGAAATAAAGTAATCAAAATCATCTGATCTTTTTGAATACACATTTACAATGAAAGTAACACACGCCTACGTCACTGGTTTGCAATATGTATCGATATAAATAGATACAATTGAAGGGGAATGCAAAAAAAAAAAAAAAAAGGTGAAAGGCGAATGAGAAGAGGTAAGTGATGGTACTCGCTTTCACTTAAGAATAAACAAACATAGTTTTATGTTTATTGTGTGTGTGTGTGTGTGTGTGTGTGGTTGCATAATCTTCCCCCTCTCTCTCTCTCAGTTTTTCTCTTCATCTCTCTGAGAACGCCCCATGTTTAAAAAAAATCTTTCTTCCTTCTACTTTTCTCTCTGAACATTTTTTTAAATATTTTTATCTAATAAATAATTGCAATTCACTTGTATGTTTACTATAGCCAAAATAGAAAAAAAAGGTGTATTTTGAGTTGAAAGGTCAAGAGTTACTCATGTATGTACAGTAGATCTACACACAGGGGTTTGTAGCACCCTTTGTCTGTTAAATATGCGAAAAAAAAGTCGACTTCCGCTGTTTTATTTCACTATCATGATTAAGTCTTAAAATTTTGATACTACATTCGTGAAATGGATACAACAACGGGTGCTTCAAACCCCTTTGGATCTACATATCTAATTATCTATCGTTTATTTCATTTTTTTTTTCTTTATTTTTTTATTCATTTTTTTATTTAGGATCGGACCAGTTCTCATTTTATCAACTGCTATGTATAGGATAGAATATATTAAGAAATACCGATTTAAAACTGCATGATTGTGCATCTTATAGTTAAATGCAGATAAACAGTTATATTGATTTCAAAGATGACAAGTTTGTAATTTTAATTTTCCTTTTCTTCTCCTTTCAAAAATAGCACGTTTTATTTCTCCTCTTTTTGTGATACTCGTGGTCTGCTCTAAATAAGAGGTAAACTAGAAATTGTACCATTTTGAACAAAATCTTTACAAATTTCAAAATGACCGGTCAAGGTGGCCAAGTGTTAAGAGCATCTGCCCAAGAATAGTTTATCCTTGGTTGCGACATATTAAATAAAGTCGTAAAAATGTACTGGTTTAGGTCTTATGCTTGGCGCTCAGAATAAATACAGGGTAGTTCCAGTACTGGTTGGTCTGGGGTCAGGATAATGTGACTGGGTGTGGCATTATGCCACTTGTCTATGGCGTGGCACTGCAGTGTGGCCTCAAGTAAACAGTCTTCTAATGATTGAAATACTGTCGCCTGGACGTTTAACCCAATAAATAAACTTGGTAGTGACATCAACACCAGTCCAACTATTAAATTCATACTTTAATAAGTTTGAATTGCAGTGATGCTGCCATTGGCATTAGATATAGGGATTTGAATGTTCCCATTGGGATTTCGATGGTATCGTCGGACGGCCTATTTTCGTCACCGTCCTATTTTCGTCATGTTTACATTGCGCGTGACCTACAAGCGCGAGATTTTCCAATAACGTAAGAACTGTACACATCGGTATTTTAGCTTAACAAGCAAAAATCGATAAAATGCGTCAAAAACAGGTAAATTTTGTAACTGAATAAAAGAAATAAAAGAAACACATTTCTTATTACTTTTATTTGTTCATATAATTTCCTGTCATAATATCCTAAAATAATGCATAAAAAATTATTTATCATACACTACCCCCTATCCTGTCGTCTGTTTACAAAAGTCACGTGACTATGACGTGTTGTATACAAGTTTAGTAGTTACAAGTTTTAGCCTACCAAAATTTCCTTCCAGGGCATTTCTAAATGATGAAGTATGAAGTGAAAGCCGTTTTTTAGCATTTGCATATGGAAGAGATAACCTTAGAGTACGAAAAGGACAAACTGTAGGTGGTTGAACATTTCTCTCCAAGTCAAAACTTTCTTATGTTTTTGTTTCTTTAAGTCATGGTAGCACAGGAAATGAAGCAAGAAATTCAAGGACTTTAATAGGGCTAAGTTCAATTTAGGCTGATATCGTGTTTTCTTAATCGGGACAACACGAAGCCGTAATTTAAACCTGCACGCACCTGCTAGACTGACTAAAAATGGTCGATAAAAGGCGTATAAATGGCGCACATCACGTGATATCACGTAATGGCCGTTAAAATGGCGGATAAATGGCGGTTTCTGCTATCACGTCACTTCCGATTGGATCCCGTCTCATCGTAGGTATCATGAGGCAAATCAGATACTAAGCGGGATAACATCTCCGCAGGAAGCGAATCTGAAACTGTCAAGTTGAAATGTATGACTATAGAGGAAAGAACAATAAACAGTTCCACAATGCTATTCCATTTTTTTATTTTTTTTTTCGGAAATAAAATACAATCTTTGTTTTATATTACAATTTTATTTACTAAATTTGTACATTAGACACAACATTTAACATTTCATTTATTTCAGAAAATTCCACTCAGACATGAGGCAAAATATAGGTGCTACTCTCCATCCAGTTTAACAAGTGCCTATCAGGCTGTAAGATGGCACAATATGACTGTAAGGCGCGGTAGGTTTGAGTGCCCTTGTCACAAAAAAAATAAATGATTAACCATCAAAGAACATGTTATTTTATATTATGTTAGTTGTTACATTACACTGATTCAATGTGTTTAATTCGTTGATTGCCTTAACTGAACTGACCTGTAACTAGTGAACTTCAACACCGGCGGATATGACGAAAATAGGACGGAGTTCCAACATGGCTGCCGTTTCTATTTTTAATACAGTGACCCAATTCAAAACACTCTGATACTAACAATTTCATTATTTGAAATAATTGGTACCTTTTGGAGGACCAATAACAAAATGAATTAACGGTACGTACATCATTATATGGTTTTTCATCGTTTTTATGTTGTATATTTTCAGTTACATTTTTACTATGACGAAAACTGGTCGGTCCACGCTAAATATTATAGTGTTCTCTTGAGATAAATTTTTGTGCTGTATTCATATACACAAAGGGAATAATAATTTCACTATTTTTTCAGACAAATTGTACACCCTGCACTGGGCCAGGGCACTGCCAGATTGGAAAAAATATACATACAAACAATTTTATCAATACAGAAAAAAACAGGATATAGAACCACATTAATGAATTTTGAAATATTATAAGAGGGATTTTTTTTTTTTTTTTTTTTTTTTTTATTTCTGCTTGTTGTTGTTGTCGTCGTCAGTGTTTTTGTTTTAGAAGTGACCGGAGGCAGAACTATGCATGTCTATATTTATAGACACCAACAAACGACACAGGATTGTTATTTTACAGTTGCTTGTTTTGAATTTTTATATATAATTATGGTGAAATAAATAATTGGACTTTGTTGCCCCAATATGTAGCGTTATTTAATTTTAACGTATGAAACATTTTTTTTCTTTTTCGCCCTGCATTTGAAGCAAGTTGCTGGATATTTATAATGATCCTTAGAATTAATGAGTGTGTTCTTATCTACTTAGAGCATACATATAACAACTGAATAGATCAAGAATAATAAGGCGATAAGAATAAGGTCCGCTCTGAGGCTGTGCCTTAGTTCATATTAAAGGCTATATTTGCCGAAATATTTGCAAAGATTATCTTTTTTTCATTAATTGAACTATTTACTTCCTGAAATATGTCCCTTCCAGTCCTTAATCAGTCATTAAGACCTTATATTAATTACTATCGGATTTAAACAGTCATTATTTTACTTAATGTATCCGCCGTTATACCAGTTACAGTCAGCTGAAGTTTACCATGTTCTTCACGTACACCTTATGCTGTAAATAATCATCGTAGGCTTTCGAATGGCGTCGGAACACAACTCTGTGCAGTAGCTATTTTAGTACAAGCGCACCGGCTTTTTCTCACAATATCGCGGTGGCGCCGAGGATTTCCTTCACACGCTTATATGAGTTTCTGTATTTTTTGGGTTTAGGTCTTTGCATATATGTATGTACATGTATTGTACCCACGTCTTAACCAAATACACAAACGTATTGAATTAGGAGCGCGTTACTGAAAAACAGATTTTTTTTTTACCGGTTTTACTGGATTTCTATGCAATGTCGTTTCTGATGAGTTCAAAATAAGTTAAATGCATGGATCATCTGCTAAATTTTGCATAATAATATTTGTTTTAATGATTCCAGATAACTGCTGTCTACGTTAGACGCCATTTTGAAAAAAACAACAAAAAACAACAACAACAACCTTATAAAAGAGTAAAAACGAAAACAAAAACGGGAGTATATGACGTTTTACAACACCTCGTCTTGGAACTTAAATGTTTAAATCAAGCGACTGAAGTGTGGAACGCATGCGTGCACGGGGAAATTTAGATTAACATTATACATGTATTTTAGGTAATCGATAATTTCACGATCTTTTGAATTTGCACGATTAACATAGTTTTATAGTTTGTATTTTATACAAACAAGGATATAACGACAATCCGCATTGTTTGTTGGTACCAGATTAAAAGCTTACCACTCGGGTCTATTCATTCCATTTCCCTGCACGCATGCCTCCTACACTTATGTCGTGTCTCGTCCGTTTATTTTGTTATCGTCGCAAAGTGTAGTTAGATCCCCTTCCTTGTGTTGATCTATCAGCGTAGACATAGTCTAAATCTGTTTCTTTCAGAAGTTGGAATGGTGCTTTATTCGCGATTTGTTTTTACGTAATAAGTTTTTTTTTATTCGTTATTCATCCTCTAACAGCTTTCTTCATATTTACATTCTTTATTTATCGTTAATTAATCTGTATGCAAACGCTGTTCTTATATTTGATGTACATTTTGAAATAATTTCTGTATTTGTACGTATATACATCGCGATTTTCATTATCCATTATTTAATCAATATATAGAGGATAATCGATTAATAATTTCACTGAATTAAGATAAAAAAAAAGTGATATTTTCACGATTGGCGATGTCACGAGTGAAAATGCATCTTTTTATGTTCACGAATGAAATTATTAATCTATCTTTCACCAAAATAAACATTTTTTCTTTTTATTTAATGCTTTAAAGGCCAGATATTAGCTGTGTTATTCACAAAAGACGTCAAAATTGGCGGGGTTACCTCGCGTGCGTGACGTTATTTATGACGAGCACAATTGACACTCCGATCAGTTTATAACGTATGATCGCCTTAAAGTTCCTGATAATTTCACCGTTTTCCTGATAATTTCACTGTTCAAAACACTGAAATTATTATACAATCCACAGATCAATATTTCCCTATAATCCACCGAAAAGCATTAAATAAATCAGTTTATTGCTGACCAAGGGCAGGGGGGATTTTACCTTTCCATCCTAGGGCATTGACAATTTGTGATAATGCTTGCCAAAGTCTGTTTGTCGGGATCCGGTCAAAGCCAAAGGGGTCGGGAACAGTTTTGTGTATACAAGGCGAAGCTGCCCCCACCGTGGGACATAACATTGGTGCATTATAATGACATGATTGCAAATGCACACGTTTATTTTATGTTAACAGTGGAAGGGGGTTTGAATCTAAAGCTGCAAGGACTCCAGTTCTATATTATCTTAATGAACTGAATTAAAATACGAACGTATGCACGTTCACGTAGCTGACACGGGGCTATAAATAGAGCGGAAAACCCGTCTTGGATAAGAGGTAAGCTTTTATATTGATGTGTTCGTTTATATTATTGCTCGAATAGAGTTTTGCTTACTTGCAACAATTTCCATAAAGTAAAATTCACTCATATTAGTTTACGTACTTTAAACATTGAACAACTTCATAATTTTGAATTTCTCGAGAAACAATAGATCTACTTTCGCTTTGCAAACACACTTTGTTATCGTAAGACTTTATGATATCAACCAGATTGCTTTAAAACACTGTTTGTGATAATGACATAATAACATGCAGAAGAGAGAGAGAGGGGGGGTGGGGGAGGGGGAGAGAGAGAGCGTGTGAGGGGGGGGGGGGGGGGGGGAGAGAGAGAGAGCGTGTGTGTGTGTGTGTGTGTGTGTGTGTGTGTGCTCTTTCTTTTTCGAAATCTGAATATTGATGCAACGTAAATAAATAAAGCAATAATTGTAATTTTCTCTTACGGATATTCTGAAAACGTTATTGACATTCGCTTTTCGCTTGGCTACTCACCTTGGCGTCGGCTTCTCACATTGGTTATGACTTTGCTTGCAAGTTACGTCTATTATACATGCATATATCTTTTGTTTGTTTATTGAGGTTAATGTTCCGCCGGCAATATTTCTTTAATTTGGACACTATGCATACATCTTAGTAACCAGTTTTGCTTATTGATTAAATACTTCACTAGGATCTTTAGGGTCTTTAAACAAACATGTTAAATAGCTCTTCACCAAATGTAATGCAAGTACAAGTTATGGCCTATTTGGATCTAGAAATTTTAGTTAAAGTTTTACATGCAACATACCACCCTGCTTATATTTCAGCAATCGGTCATGGAGTTGATTTCATGCAGGTGTACAGGGACATAAGACCATCAAGTTAAACAACTTTTGACTTAATTATGACACCTTTTGAACATAGAAATTTTGGTCAATGTTTTGCTTGCAACTAAATTTGGGTAAACACTTGCATTATTTACTGAAATGTATACATCTAAGTATCTAGCTATGCTTATTGATTTAATATTTCAGTAAGGCCTGCACTCTCTAGTGGCATTAAACAAACAAGTAAGATAACTTTAAAACCAAATTTAATACAAACTAGATTTCGTTTGCACGGCAAACGATAGGACTTTCTGCAAACCGTTTAAAACTCAATCAAACTGAAAATTATTAATACAGAATACGCAGAAAATATTAGGTATCTAAAGTGTAACCTATACATTCTTTGAAAATTTTCAAAAAAATTCATCAATTTATAATGTTTCAGATCGCTTACAAACTTTTTGATCCGACGTCTATTCTGATGTCATGTGGATGTGAATATAATTGCATATGAAAATTCAGCATATTTAATATATGCTCTAATTTTTTTGTAGTTCTGGACCATTGGGATCACACTGAATTTGTTGCACGAGAAATGAAAACATATAATAACCCCATGATATCAAATGACGTCCGGCCTATGAAAATCTGAAGAAAACCTTTAAAATTACAATATGTGTGAATTTCAGCTTTTTATCTCATATGGAGTACTCAATCTGATTAAAGTCATCTCCTATATAAACGCTACTCTACATAAGATCGTAGGAAGATCGTGTACTTTAGTGAGATTGTACTAAATTTAATTTCGAGGTCATATTTTTTTAAACTTAGTTTCACCACAGAACCTCGGTGTTTTCAATATTTTGAAAACGAAAGTAAGGATGCACAACAAAATCCTAACTTATACCTTCTGTGAATTTACTAGAAAATCCATTAAAAAAAAATTCTGCAGAGCGCGTACAAACGTTTTAAATGACGTCAAATCTAGCGTCTATGATGTCATATGATGTGCTATGAATATGAAAATCATTGCATTCAAAAGACATGGTCTGAAATATTTGCCATACAATTTTCTGGGCCATTGCCAATTACATTTTCCGAAAATATTTATAATTATGTAAAAGTGAAAGTAGGATATTTTCTATTTTCCAAAAATGCTAAACTTACAGTGTAGCAAAACCATGTGACCAGAACATCACTAAAGGCATCAAAACCAAGACAAAACTGTCAACTTCTGTCTCCGCTTTAACATAGAAAAGTAGTATAGGTTAGTTCATAGTTGCCTTTAACTACAGAATATACCCAGTCAGCAGAAGTTATCGGGCCAATATAGCACTGATATCGGCACCTATGTCTGCACTGTAGGTGTTTAATACCCCCGCAAAATGCTTTGATACAGGAGAAGCCAGACTCCAGGCGGAGCATAGATAAGCACTTGTATACATAGTATATTATATATGATAACAATCAATAAGTAAGTAAATAGAGAATCAGTTATGGTTATTTGGCACAGCAGTATAAAAGTGTAGTCACAGTTCTTAGACATTGCACTTCTCCTAGTCGCCATCTGTTTACATTTTAAGTTTCAAGTAAATACCATGTATAATATTCAAGTTAATGTCGAGACAAAAAAAAAAGCTATTTAACAAAGGGAGATAATTAAAAAATGGGACCAGGTAGAGTTACAGTTCTTGGACACTGCACTTTTCCTAGTTGCCATCAGATTCTGGTTACATTTTAAATTTCAAGTCGATAAATTGTATAATATTTGAGCAATGTTCCGGACAAGAAAAACAAAATTAACCAAAGGGAGATAATGCAAAAATGAAACCAGGGCAATAATTCTGCGATCCTTGAGACAACTCAAGTGAAATTTATGACACGCACCTATCCACCTGATTATCAAGTCACACACCACGTTTGAACGTCGGGCGCCGTGGTCCAGTGGTAACGTATCCGATTACGGATCCGAAGGTTGTGGGTTCGAACCCCGTTGGAGGCAAGAATTCTTCACGACCTTCCCAGGCGCAAAGTACTGGTCCAACCCAGGAACCGTCGAGAGGGATTAGCATAAGTTGTAAAGACTTGTTTCCCAATCGACGTAAAATAAATAAGTTTAAACTAAAACTAAAAAAACCGAGTCGGTTAAGAAATGAGGTTCGCGTCACAAGATATTTAAAGTCAAATCTTCGTGGGAAAGAAGTGAATTTTGCGTCTTGTACATCTACTGCTGATGAACAATGAAGAACATTTTTTGCAAAGTATTAGATGAATCGGACTGAAATTGAAAGAGGAATTCACTGGACAAGACATTTCAAGTTGATTCAGGGGCAATAACATCGTAATCCTTGTGGGAATGAAGTGGCATTTGCGTCTTGCACATTTAGTGCTTCTCTGATAAATATTTATGCCAAGTATCAGGTGAAATGGCTGAAAGTACCGGACAAGATTTTGCTTAAATACCGCATGACCGACTGACCAACCAACCGACTGACCAACCAACCGACCAACAGGCTGATTCTCTTCCATTTGTGCTGGTATACAGGGGTTTTCATTTCAAAACAAAAGTAAATCAATAAAAACCTAGTATCATATTAATTAATATAAAATCTTAAGGTTTTTAGAACAGGATTGCTTGCAAAACTGTTCTAAGGAAGCACACATTTCGGATTTGACAACAGTTCGGGGCTGTATTAAGAATTTTTTTATTTATAGATTTCCCTCTTTTTTACTACACGTACAGAGAAAAAAGTCCAAAATTTATTTTCTCTCTTAACACTCAATGGTGACAATTTTCATGTTTATTTCAGACTCAGAACGATTGCGATATGGAAGTCAAAACTAAGTAAAAATGTATTGAAAATAGATGCTGGAGATATTGTATTTAATAAATTGTAATGAAAACAGATATTAATTATGCAGGAGACAAATTCCCAATTCATGCTTAGATATTTCGAACCATAACTGGCTGGAATTTCCAGCAATAGTTTGAGTCCCAGTCGTTTTTTTTTTGTTTTTTTTTCCTTTTTTTTACACCTAATTGTTCTTTTTATAAATTTCTTTTGCAATATTAGGCATACATATTTTTGCCATAGTGAAACAGTAATTCAAGTACATGTGTGTGTAAATATATAAAACACTAAGTTACATGTAAGTGGACGCACACTTTAAAAATCAAAATTATGTGCGTCCCGTCGGATGCATGCATATTTCATACATTGAAACTCAAATTATAATGGTTAATGATTTGTCTTCACCGTTTACTCAGTTCAACTTCATAATGGTTTCATAATGGGTTTTCCCCATGCGCTTGCGACTAGCCTGTTGATGTGCAACATGCTTTTATTTGCTGACATATCATAATCCCTACTGGGACCCATGTTTACATGCACTGAAATACACACACGTGTGTATATATTCTCCAAGTACATGATTGAAATCTTTGTTATTATATAATCTTAACGGAGCTGTATTTCAATAGAGATTTGACTGTTTCGTTACATTTTGGAGTATACTTAGTTCATGTAAATTTTAACACCAATGAACTAGCAGTATAATTGGACATTTGTTAAGTAAAGATGACCTGTAATTTGATGGTTGTCGCATTACGACAGAATATGTTCAAAATCAAAACCTACAAGATGTAAAAAAAGAAAGAGCAATGCTGTTTTGGGTTAAAATAAACATCCGTTCAGCATTTCTTTTTTCCTATTTTTTGATTAACAAAAATAAATAAATTTAAACAAGAAATATCTTTAAAAAAAGATATTCGGCGTAAAATGGAAAACAAACTGAACTCCTACAATCTAATAATAGACTGTATTTCCGGGAACCCAGATGTATTCTCAAAATAGTGATCATGCAGTCTATTTATATACATTCTGAACACACTGACATGGTTAAGTTTACTTATTACAAAATGGGGTCAAAGGTATGTTATTGTATATGTAAGATTCATAATGTTTGTTGGTTAGATCCGTATTGATAAAGTAAGACCCCCTAATTGATAGGAAAGTATGTGTTAATTATATGGGTTAACTTCCACCTCCTCCGCATACTACATGATCAGCAGGTTAAAGTGGGCGAGTCCACTTCTGCAGATTTGCAGGGGGGATTTTGGTCTAAAAATAAACATCGAAATCGATTTTATACAGCTACGCCGAAAAAGAATTTTATCACAGGCATATCGTCGGAGGTCCTAACTGCGCCCCTGTCTTAACTCCGCCACCTTCCTTTTTTCGGCGTAGCTGTATAAAATCGATTTCGATGTTTATTTTTAGACCAAAATCCCCCCTGCAAATCTGCAGAAGTGGACTCGCCCACTTTAACCTACTGTACCTATGTTGATGAAACTTCATAGGTAGATAGACCTTGATGAGAGGAAGTGAAGTGCATAAGAACCATAACTCTGCATGTATTTTGAAAGGAGTTATTGCCCTTTGTCATTTTTAATCTTTTGATTTTGTCCGGAGCATAACTCCAATACTAAAGTAGCTAGGTTGATAAAACTTCATATGTAGATTGATCTTGATGAGAGGAAGTGCAGTGCACAAGAACCATAACTCTGCATGTATTTTGAAAGGAGTTATTGCCCTTTGTCATTTTTAATCTTTTGATTTTGTCCGGAGCATAACTCCAATACTAAAGTAGCTAGGTTGATGAAACTTCATATGTAGATTGATCTTGATGAGAGGAAGTGCAGTGCATAAGAACCATAACTCTACATGTTTTTAAAGGAGTTATTCCCCTTTGTTAATTTTTGTCTTTTGATTTTGTCCGGAGCATTTCTCCAAAACTACTGTACTTATGTTGATCAAACTTCATATGTAGATAGACCTCATATGTAGATAGACCTTCATGAGAGGAAGTGCAGTGCCTAAGAACCATAACTCTGCATGTATTTTGAAAGGAGTTATTGCCCTTTGTCATTTTTAATCTTTTGATTTTGTCCGGACCATAACTCCAATACTAAAGTAGCTAGGTTGATGAAACTTCATATGTAGATTGATCTTGATGAGAGGAAGTGCAGTGCACAAGAACCATAACTCTGCATGTATTTTGAAAGGAGTTATTGCCCTTTGTCATTTTTAATCTTTTGATTTTGTCCGGAGCATAACTCCAATTCTAAAGTAGCTAGGTTGATGAAACTTCATATGTAGATTGATCTTGATGAGAGGAAGTGCAGTGCATAAGAAAACCACAATGTAAATTCTTAAAGACAGGTTTTTGCAAACAATAAATATGGATGTGAATCATAATTAGACTGCGTTTTTATTCTCCTCAGCTACAGATCTTAGGGGCAAATTGTTTTCTTCTGTGTGTCTGTATGTGTGTCTCTCTGTCTATCTGTCTGTCTGTCAAAACTTTTTAGCATTGTCCAAAATTTTTGAACCATTGCTCACACTAACTTTAAACCTTACATACATGTAGTCTTTCACTCACGCAAACTTTTGAATACTGTATTCCTACACATGACAGACTTCCGGTGTGGGTATTGATCACCTTTAGGGATAATATTTTTTTTGGTATGCTTATAAGCCCAAATCCTATGTGTGAACATTCGTTTTATGTGTCGTGTGAATACATCCTGTGTCAAAGATGGGGGTGAGGGTATGAATCACCTTCAGTGATAGTTCTAGTTTTTTACAATGTTTCTGTACATAAACTCAGATGATTTTTGTACGGAATTTTGATTCAAACTGATAAATATTGCAAATTTTATCTCGCACCACTTTTTTATGTGATTTTTCTTAATACGAAATGATTTCCACACAGAATGGCCCTTTTACACTCAAATTTTTAAAATAAAAGTATCTCGGAAATTCAATCTGCCGTGTTTACATATTTATAAATTGAAGTCATATGTGTACAATTCGTAATGTATTTAATATTGTTTTCGAGTGAATAATTATTTATAAATAATTACTTTGGGGGGTATCAATGTGAATTTGATAGAATTAATTGGTACGTGAACAGTTTTTATTCTATGTATTTAATTTATGTTGCATTTCCTAATTAAATCTTAGAGGGGCGCAGTTTGAGCACTCGAGGATATAAGAAAAAATGCATTCAGGTTTTTAAAAAAGACAATAATGTAATGCCAAGGCATTACTTATTTTACTTATCTTTGTATTTGTCTTGGCTCTTGATGATTTGCAGCGTTCTCTGACAAATCATATAAATTTTGACAGTTGACTGACTTATATGACTTATTAACTAGCCAAATTAATGCATTACGCCAGGAATTTCTCTAAACCGCCCTCGTCTCGATGTAAACATGCCATGTTATCCATTTGTGTAATGTCTTTATTTAGATATTCAGTGTGGTTAAGATGTCATTTCCAGCTTGATTCACTTTTACAAGTTATTTAAGGTTTATGCCAAGTAAATCCGTTTGATTATTGAAAGAACAATGTATTTTTTAAAAGTTTTAATCTGCAAACCACTTTTTACACGAGGGCGACCTTTTTTTATTTCCATACTTTCGGTTGTTGCTTTGGGGACTCTACTGTACTCTACAATATTGATAAAGAATAGAATTGACACACCATTAAATTATTGTCAACACTTGTTTAGCTAGTAATATCAATATGGTATTAGTAAAAAGTTTATTTTGCAATTTATATGACTAATACATATCTGTAAACTTACATTTTCCAAAAATGCTTCAATTAAGATGAAAGCGAAAGTAGGATATTTTCTGAAAATTCTTACTATTGGGTTTAAATTCGTATTTTTGATGTAACTTCCATTTACTTAAATCAATTTCAAAACTCTAGGTACCGAAATAATCGTCTTAAAGTTAAATGTGTGCTGTTATTTCCAATGATTATCAAGATATTAAACCTTAAACTCTTACATACCGGCAAAATCGCTGAAATTCTACATGTTCAAATTCTTATTTTTGATGTAACTTCCTTGTACTTTGATCAATTTCAAAACTTAAGGTACCAAAATAATTGTCTGCATTTCACATGCTTTACTTATATATTTTCAATACCTTTTGAGATACAAGATCTTAAACCTCCTGAAAAATGAAAAATCACCAAAGCTATATGCACGAATTTCGTTTTTTTCCCCATTACTCCATGAATCTTTGGCCAATCATTAAACTTTAAGCATCCAAAGAACGACCAAACATTGCTCTACAAATAATATTCATTATCATATTTTCAAAAATCAAAGGTTTTCGAAGTATAAACTGTTAAACACACTGGGGGTTACACATTTTTCATTTTTCCGCCATAACTCAACCGATTCAACACCGATCATCAAAAACTAAATACACATGTATCATCTGAAAGGTCTTTCTAAGCACTACAAATTATACGCATAGTGTCTCGATAGAATATTTACCGTTTTTGAGATATTTAAGGCCGAAGAAAAACCCGATAATTGATATATGACCTTGACCTTTGGGATTTTCCGGAAACGGAAGTGACATGGCTCCATAGAATCTAATAATTTCAAGTAAATCATACAAAAAATAAAGCCTACAGGGCTTAAAAACCATTAAGTTTTAATACGAAAGTTTTAATAGCATTATGACGTCATATGGCGTTCATCTTTTCAGAATGTAAAGAAGACCTAGAGACTAATATTCAGTCAAATATCAGCTTTTTAGCTTTTCTGGAAGCGATTTTATATGCATTTGGAATTTGACGTCAATGGTTCGAATCTTGGATTCGCCATAAAACATTTGCCTTTTCGAATTTGAAAAAAACGGACACCGGGATGCTCAACTAGAGCCTAACATACACATTCTGTGAAATTTTGATGAAAATCTCCAGAAATAATGGCTGTAGACCACGTATAAACTTTTTCACCTGACGTCAAATCTGACGTTATATGACGTCATGTGAATATGAATTCATTGCATCCGAAAGCTCATAGTTTGAAATATATGCCAATTTTTTTTTCATTTTTCTGAGTCAATGGCAACACCTCGAAATTAACACAAATATAAGAGGAAGAAAAAAAGAAATAATAAGAAGAAGAATAAGAAACAGTACAAACCCAATAGGACTTTCTGCCTGTAGGCAGAAAGTCCTAATAATAAGAAGAAGAATAAAAAAAAAACAGTACAAACCCAATAGGACTTTCTGCCTGTAGGCAGAAAAGCCTAAAAAACAGTACAAACCCAATAGGACTTTCTGCCTGTAGGCAGAAAAGCCTAAAAAACAGTACAAACCCAATAGGACTTTCTGCCTGTAGGCAGAAAGTCCTAATTATGGTCCTATAAACTACATCAACTTAAACTAATAAACGGCGGAAAAGCCGAGCACGATGTCTTAAGAAAAGCTCTTTTTCAACTGACTACTTAAAGTGTATGTGTGTTGTACTCTGTTGTTTTCTTCACATTCACAATCATGCAAAACATGATTCTCAGCAAAAAAAGAACCAGGTTGCTAACTAGAATGTCAAGGTCACTGCTCTCGGTTGACCTTAAAATGTTGTCCCGGCTGTACATTAGTTGTGTAAGATTGTGTTTTGAAATAACTTGACACAAGGGATCCTTTGGACAAAACAGTATATCGCGAACAAGAACAAGAAGCAGGTTGCTTGTTTGGAGGTCAAGGTCACATTACTTGTTTGAGGTCAGGGTCACAGCGTTCATTTGAACATAAAATCTTTTTTTTTTTTCAGTTTCTAATCTTTTTAAGAGACAATGTTATTCTAATAAACAAAGTGGCGAGATCCTTTTTTTTTCACAGCCGAACCTATTTTTTTTTTTTTTTTTTTTTTATTTTGCCTTGAAAATAATAATTATAATACTAATAAACCTCCCTACCCACCCTCCTCTTTTCTGGCTGGAGACCAGAGCAGAGACGGAACTACTTTTTTGCCTGGCCTATGAACACATTTCTTGGACACATTTTTTTTAAGTAGAAAATTTAATTGAAATGTATTCATAATTTATGCAAAAGATAACGTGTAAATAAAATGTAATAAAAAATAATGCAAGAGGGAATAAATCGCATTTCATTCGGAGATATTTTGAACCATCATTGGCTAGAATTTCGCCCGATAACCAATATAGTTGAACACATTCGTTTGCAATATTGAACACACACATCTAGGCAATATAGGGTGTTGATACAAAACCTAATTAAGGGGCGCAAATATAAAACCAACTTATTTGGTTTGGTTATATTTATATATAGAGAGAGAGAGATTTGTAATATTGAATGCCACCAATTTACCTATATTAAGTATATGTGTATATAAAATGAAATAAAGAAATACCATGAATTAATAAAATAATAAAAGTTTGTTGTTGATTAAGATACACATATTGAGTTCAATCTTATTAATTAAAGGCAAGCAAAATAGGGAAAGTAAATGTGGCAATGCCCTTATAATTAAAAGTCCATTGAAATAAATGATGTGTTCTTCTTTTCTTGTAACGACGGTAACGTACATTCTTCAAGAAAACTAAGCATAAACTCTGTTAAAAAAAAAGGACTACAGCTAGGTGTATGAAAGGGAAATGTCAGGCTTGTGTCGCTTATATCCATGTTATTAAATGATCAACTCCTGATTAATGTATGTACAACAGTTATTATCTTCCTATTTCACATGAATGAGGATTTTTCTCTAATATCAGCTTTGATGAAAACCTCTCCGTTAACTTCAGGTACATATAATTTCCCTTTACGTCACATGTAACTTCATGTTCACTTGGCTAGCTGCGTTGATATGCTAATACTTGTAACAACATAAGTAAGTGGTTTTGTGTTTATGTGGTTGGAAACATCATAACAATTGACTACCTTTCATCTAACTTGTTTCTTGTATATGCTTGGAAAAGGGTTTTATTTATTATTTAACAGTAAGGTGTGTAAAGGTGAGGATAGTATAGTAGGTATTAGCAATTTAATTACTCGTGTTTGTTTGCTTTGTATAGTATGTTCTGTGTGTATTATTTGTATTTTCCTTGTTCTTTGTCAAGTTGTCTTTATATGTAATCTTCAAAAAAATGGAGGAAATAAAGATATATATACTATCAGCGCTCATCGTCGAATTCCCCCGGCTGACTTATTCCGTTTCACTACATGGAATTCGACGATGATAGCGCATTGATTTATGTATACTTAAGAGTCAAACTTGTTAACTACAACACAATGTCACACATATACCCTGAATATATATACAGCATATAAACCTTTAATGAATGGAATTATATTTTGACCAATGAGATTGCAGTATTTTTCAAAATTTTCAATCGGTTTAACATGTAAAACCGCTATGTTTAATGGATAACCTAGCATACGAGGGTCGTCCGGAAAGTTCGTAGACACCTGCTTTAATACGAGTATTTTACATTAGAATTTAATGAAACTTTCTCCAATCACTCACCAATGTTTTATGATCGATGCTACAAAATTTCAAAACTTTCCGTTCTTAAACAATGAAACGGCACGGGTTTATGTAAAGGGATGTAGAGGTGTGCGGAGCACGCCATGACGTTACGTGTTGAATTTACTTACTGAAATGTGACAAGCGCCGTTATTCTTTCTCAAAATATTCACCGTTGCATTCCCACACATTTCCTCTGTCTATCAACCCATTTGTCATACACCTTTGAATGCCAGTCACTCTCAATTCAAGAAATATTGCATAGTGTTGCTGTTCACATTGTTCAGAAATATCTCATACCATAAGGCGCCGGTCAATATCAATGACGTTCTTCACTAACGTTAAGGATTTCTCATTAATAATGCTTGGTCTTCTTGAACGTAAATCGTCTGTAGTTTCAACTCTACCATCATGAAATCGCTTGTACCATTTGTATACAAGAGTGCGAGAAACACTTGGCCTCTTATTGTTTGAATTAATAATTTCCAATGTCTCTACAGGCGTTTTCCCAAGCTCCATGCAGAATTTTACTAGTACACGCTGCTCCGCCCAAACGTCTGACGTCGTCATATTTGGCGAGTTTTCTTCCATGATTTATTGAAATTAGTTCTCCTCACTTTTTTTATTTCTAAAGCGATAACGTTCAATTCGTAACAATATGACGTCAACGTGTTACATCACGTCATGAAGTGTTTATCATAACATTACCCGCAATTTTAACAGGTAAAATTACCCAAAGAAAGAAGGTGCATGAGACCGGTAAATATCTCCAGTTTTGACGTGCTCCGGGTACCCCTATACAAGGTTGCCACGGAAACGATCACACGAGTGCCGATATCAATTTCATGTTTTTATCGTAATCAAGCTATGCAATTATGATCAAGGGTGAGCTCAACATAAAAAAAATAGATTGAAAAAATGGAATTAACAAAGAAATATCGGTTGTCTACGGACTTTCCGGACGACCCTCGTACGTTAACTGCACATGTGATCAACCTTTGTGCGCATGCGTTTAAAGGTGGGATTAGAGGCGTGGCTATAATCAATATTCCGACTTTGATTAAATGCAGTAAAATGAAGTAACGAGAACTGATACGAATATAGAAAAGATTATTTATTGGGTAAAGTATTTCAGTCATTTGGAGAAGATGTCTACTTGAGACAGAGATAGAACTGCCACACTGCAGTATCACACCGTAGACATGCGGCATGATACCACACCCAGTCAAGTTATCCTGACCCTGGACTAGTCATACCAGAACCATACCATTTACGACTTTTTACAGTAATCATAGTAGTAACATACTATATGACTCGAAAAACAACAACAACAAAAATCGCAAATATAAGTGAATTGCATGAACATTGCTTATTTTTTCCCTTCCGATCTGACTATCACAGTGCCAGGGTGCCAGGACAGTGTAGTGGTAACGCACTTCGCTTCTCACCAATGCGTCCTGGGTTCGATTCCTGGTCACGTACGTGAGAGGGTACAGTGGTCGCCCGTCCAAGCACGTGGGTTTTCTCCGAGTTCACCGGTTTCCTCCCACAATAATGACCGCATAAGCTATAAATTGTGAAAACTTTCGTAATCGACGTATTTAATACTCGTAAATAAAGTTTAAATTTATGACTATCACAACTTTTTTTCAGTTATGAACTTTAGCATCTTGCATTTTCGTCACTTGTGGTTGGTGTCTTTATCTCGGTAGACGTTATTGTAGTAGACGCTACTTCAGTTTTAGTTTTTGTTTTTACAACATTTAGTGTTTGAAATTATATTTTGTCCAATGAGATCATTCCATTTTTCAATTTTTTGTCTCCATTTAATCGGCATGAATCTTGTCACTAAACACCATTCCGTTAAATCAGCTGATCAGTTGAAAACCATCTTCAGGCACCTTCAGTGCGCATGTGCGACAAGATGTGTCGGGAGGCGGAGCATATGTGTTTACCAATATCACGCATGTGTAACGTGTTACAGGGATTTTTGATGGGGACGCATGAAAATCGATATAAAAGAAAAACACAACATCAATAGTGAACCAGCAATCTGATTTATCCAAAATAACAAAAGAACTCTACCCTTCGACTTAGTTTAGTTTGGACATATTTTATTGCCGTATGTAATGATGATACAACATTGAAGGTTTTAGAAAATAAGCAAAAGGGTCTGACCAAAAGGGTCTGCGCCGCGCCAGACCGATTTTATTTCATTAATGCTTACTTAAAATACTAACCTATACTTAAACTATTTGATAATTCAATATCCCTCAATTAAGAGATCAAAACTTGCGTTTACGTATAGCCATTGTCGTTTCCATATCCTATTAAGAGTTTTAATCATGTCTATTTTTAGACACGAGCCACATTTGAAATTAAATTTGCATGAGCAATCTAGAAGTATGTTATAGTTAGAGTTTGCCCCGCCCTATTGCTACGTCACACTGCTATATTAGGAGATGGCACCATAAAATTGTTACGTTAGCGTGTTGTTACAGTATTCACACACGTGCATGGATGTAACACATAAATTTCGCGCGTTTTTTTCACCGTCGGCTCATTTCTTTTTCAGATTTCAATAACGAAACATGGAAATTTGAGTTATGACTGTTTTTTTTTTTTTTATTTATTTATTTTGTTTTTATTAGTTAAGACATCAGTACACAGCAACTGATTGGCGTTAAGGAAAGAACGAAATATGTAGATAATAATCGTTGATCTATAGGATAGCATGTCAGCGGAAAATATCAAGGCTAGGAATACCCTGGAAATACCAAATCAAACGGGTTAATACATGATCTGTAAATTGTTTATGAACGTTATATCAATTTCAATTCTTGTATTTACCAAAGTCGTAAACATAGGTACTGGTTATAGCTCCCTTGCTTGGCGCTCAGCATAATAAGGGTAGTTCCAGGACTGGTTGGCCCGGTGTCAGGATAATGTGATTGTGTGTGGTATCATGCCAACTGTCAACGGCGTGATACTGTGCAGTGTGACAGCACTACGTCCGTCTCAAGTAGATATCGTCTTCAAATGACTTAAATTATGTCGGTAGGACGTTAAACATAAACAAACAAAAAATATCCTTGTACTTTAATATTTATTTCAGCATAGGAGTCCGTTTGGATTGAGCTGGTAATCATCATTTTGCGAAAATATTTCCGAAGCTCTTCATTCTTATTGCACGGCGGATCACCGCCGAGCATACTGTATTTGGTTCGTGGGTTGTCAATGGAACCGGATTTGGAGGTATAAATCCTTTCGGTTGCAGTTTCGGTATATTTACGTAATAAAACATGAACTTTTTGCCTAGAAATGAGAGAGCATGATTGAAATAAAAAATAAAGGGATAATACGCAAAAAAATCCAGGAATGAATTGTATTCAATGCTGAAAATGAAGGCAAAATATGTAGCAATGCGGACTTCATCCTTTCGTATCCCATTCTATTTTAACATGATTAGAGATTATTTTTATTAACATCATCAAAATGTCCATTTCAACATAAAAACACACTCTATCGATTTTAATTATAAACTGAAATTTACAAGTTCATGTCAATTTGATAAATATCGTTTTGAAATGGGAGTAGTGCAAAAACCATTATAAGAATCGAGATTTTTCATATTCTGAATCGGAGCAGAGCGAATAGAAGCCCGACATACATTTTGATGAACAAAATTGAAATCTACGACTGCATTGAAAGTCAATACACGGTAAGTTGATATTTATTGTAACTACGAAGCTACATAAGATAGAGGTTTATGAAATATTATATAAATATCCTTTTTCATGTTATTGATTAGATCTCAGAAATGAAAGTACATTTCGGAAAGGTTCGGACTTTTACATTGCTGTAATTGTTAGCGATTATTTTTATGATGCTGAGATTTCACATTATGATGGCTACAGTATTTCTAGGGTTAGGCAGAGGAAAAAGTATTTGGTGAAATTTGTGAAAATATCAGCTTACTAGTACAAGTTTTTATATAACATAATTTGAAACAAACAAAAAAAAAAACGCCTAAGAAAGGGGGTAAGGGATTTCAAATAAATTCTTCATTCTATCAAAATTCATTTCAGATATCTGCAGCTTTGTGTTCAGCTATGACTCCTATGAGTATAATTAATTTATGGAAAAAATGTATATAATGAGTAAAAAAAAATATGGGAAACAATTTCTGTAATGAAATTTTAATGCTTTATTGCAATACATTTGTTTGTAGCTCACCTGAGCACAGCGTGCTCAAGGGTGAGCTTTTGTGATGGCCCTTCGTCTGGCGTCCGTCGTCAACAATTCGGCTTGTTAACACTCTAGAGGCCATACTTTAAGGCCAATCTTCATGAAACTTGGTCAGAATGTTTGTCTCCATAAAATCTTGGACAAGTTCGAAATTGGGTCATGAGGGGTCAAAAAGTAGGTCACGAGGTCAAGTCTTATAAAAACCTTGTTAACACTTAGAGGCATACATTTGTTGGTCAATCTTCATGAATGTGGTCAAAAGTAGGTCACGAGGTCAAGTCTTAAAAACCTTGTTAACACTCTAGAGGCTACATTTTTGGCTCAATCTTCATGAAACTTGGTCAGAATGTTTGTCTCCATAAAATCTTGGACAAGTTCGAATTTGGGTCATGTTGGGTCAAAAAGTAGGTCACGAGGTCAAATCTTAGGAAAACCTTCTTAACACTCTAGAGGCCACATTTTTGGCCCAATCTTTATGAAACTTGATCAGAATATTTGTTTCTATAA
>CM037793.1:46849057-46899057 GCA_021229015.1 Solen grandis | reverse complement strand
TAATAAAAAAGAGGGCCATGATGGCCCGGATCGCTCACCTGATATCATTAGGCTATGGTAAAATCAAGTGACCCCTGGGGCAGAGCCAATTTTGACCCCAGGGTCTGATTTGAACAAACTGGGTAGAGGTCTATTAGCCCATGTTACATACCAAATATCTAAACTCCAGGGCCTTGTGGTTTTTGAGAAGAAATTTTTCTAGATTTTTTTCCAAAATAAGTCTATGTAAAATCAAGTGATCCTGGGAGGGGGCCCAAAATTTTCACCAAATATCTAAATGCCAGCCAGTGTTTTCTAGTTTCCTAAAAAGAAGAATTTTCAAGTTATTTCTATATTAGCCTATGTAAAATCATGTGACCCCTGGGGCGGGGCAAATTTGACCCCAGGGCATGATTTGAACAAACTTGGTAGTGATCTACTAGACAAGCTGCACACCAAATATCTAAACCCTAGGCCTTGTGGTTTCTGAGAAGAAGATTTTTCAAGTTTTTCCTATATTAGCCTATGTTAAATCAAGTGACCCCTGGGGGTGGGGCCAATTTTGACCCCAGGGTCATAATTTGAAAAAATCTTGGTAGAGATCATAAGATCATGCTACATACCAAATATCTAAACTCCAGGCCTTGTGGTTTCTGAGAAGAAGATTTTTTCAAGTATTTCCTATATTAGCTTATGTAAAAATCAGGTGACCCCTGGGCGGGGCCAATTTTGACCCCAGGGCCATGATTTGAACAAACTTGGTAGTGATCTAAATAGACAATGTGCACACCCAAATATCTAAGCTCCAGGTCTTGTGGTTTCTGAGAAGAAGATTTTTCAAGTTTTTCCTAATTAGCCTATGTTAAATCACGTGACCCCTGGGCGGGGCCAATTTTGACCCCAGGGTCATAATTTTTGGAACAATCTTGGTAGAGATCATAAGAACATGCTACAAACCAAAAATCAAAAGGCTAGGCCTTGTGGTTTGGGAAAAGAAGAAGATTTTTTCAAGTTTTTCCTATATTAGCCTAATTGTTAAATCAAGTGACCCCTGGGGCGGGGTTCAATTTTGACCCCAGGGCCATAATTTTGAACAATCTTGGTAGAGGAGTCATAAGATCATGCTACATACCAAAAATCAAAAAGGCTAGGCCTTGTGGTTTCGGAGAAGAAGATTTTTAAAATTTTCATTTTTAAAATCTATTTTTTTGCTCCTGGACCTAGATTTTTGACCAACAAAATAATTTTAACAACTTCGGATAAGGGCCCCATAATGAACATTCCTGTGAAGTTTTATAAAAATTTGACCAAGCGGTTAAGGAGGAGATGTCGTTTGAAGCAAAATGTTGAGGGGACGACGGACGGAGGGACGACGGACGGACGACGGACGGACGACGGACGACGGACGAAGCCCGGGTCACAATAGCTCACCTTGAGCCTCTGGCTCAGGTGAGCTAAAAAGTCAGTCAACCATAACAATTTCATAATATGCACATCTATGCTCACCAATGAAGCTTCCTATGAAGTTTGATTGAAATCAATCCAGATTAATGAGAAATGGCAAAGGACAAAAGAAAACTCCAGAAAATTTAGCAATGGGCCATAACCAAAAGAAATCAGTCAACCGTAACCATTTCATAATATGCACATCTGGCTTGATATTGAACTTCCTATGACGTTTGTTTGCAATCTATCCAGTAGTTATTGAGAAATAACATGGACAAAGAAAACTCCAGAAAATCAGCAAAGGGCCATAATTTAAAATAAAGTCAGTCACCCATAACAATTTCATAATATGCACATCTATGCTCACCAGTGAAGCTTCCTATGAAGTTTGATTGAAATCAATCCAGTAGTTAATGAGAAATAGCATGGACAAAGAAAACTCCAGAAAATCAGCAATGGGCCATAACTCAAAAGAAAATCAATCAACCGTAACCATTTCATAAAATGCACATCTGTGCTTGATATTGAAGCTTCCTATGACCGATTGAAATCCATCCAGTAGTTATTGAGAAATAGCATGGACAACCATAATTAAAACAAGAGGGCCATGATGGCCCTGGATCGCTCACCTGAGTACCATTGCTACAACTGATTACAAGGTTTTTAAACAGACAAGAATTCTGATATAACTCAATCTTAAACATTTTAGCCCTGACAATACTACACACCAAATAATAAGCACTGGGCCTTATGGTTTCAGAGAGAAGACTTAGTGCGGTGTCATTTATCTCCAAAGGGCACCATTTTGAAAATCTTGATAATGAACCATTAGATGATGCTACATACCAAATATCTAAGCTCTAGGCCTAATGGATTCATAGAAGAAGATTTTTAAAGATTTTCCTATATAACTCTATGTTAAACAAGTGACCCCTGGTGCGGGGGCATTTATCACCATAGGGTCATGATTTGTACAATCTTGGTAATAAACCATAAGATGATGCTACATACCAAATATCTAAGCTCTAGGCCTAATGGATTCATAGAAGAAGATTTTTAAAGATTTTCCTATATAACTCTATGTAAAACAAGTGACCCATGGTGCGGGGTCATTTATCACCATAGGGCTATGATTTGTACAATCTTGGTAATGAACCATAAGATGATGCTACATACCAAATATCTAAGCTCTAGGCCTAATGGATTCATAGAAGAAGATTTTTAAAGATTTTCCTATATAACTCTATGTAAAACAAGTGACCCATGGTGCGGGGTCATTTATCACATAGGGTCATGATTTGTACAATCTTGGTAATGAACCATAAGATGATGCTACATACCAAATATCTAAGCTCTAGGCCTAATGGATTCATAGAAGAAGATTTTTTAAAGTTTTTTCTATATAACTCTATGTAAAACAAGTGACCCATGGTGCGGGGTCATTTATCACCATAGGGTCATGATTTGTACAATCTTGGTAATGAACCATAAGATGATGCTTCATACCAAATATCTAATCTGTAGGCCTTATGGATTCATAGAAGAAGTTTTTTTAAACATTTCCTATATAACTCTATGTAAAACAAGTGACCCCTGGTGCGGGGGCATTTATCACCGTAGGGCTATGATTTGTACAATCTTGGTAATGAACCATAGATGATGCTACATACCAAATATCTAATCTCTAGGCCTTATGGATTCATAGAAGAAGATTTTTAAAGCTTTTCTATATAACTCTATGTAAAACAAGTGACCCCTATTGCGGGGCATTTATCACGTTTGGCTATGATTTGAACAATCTTGGTAAATGAACCATTAGATGATGCTACATATGAAATATCTAAGCTCTAGGCCTTATGGATTCATAGAAGAAGATTTTTAAAGTTTTTCCTATATAAATCTATGTTAAACAAGTGCCCCCTGGTGCGGGGCATTTATCACATAGGCTAATGATTTGAACAATCTTGGTAATGAACCATAAGATGATGCTACATACCAAATATCTAAGCTCTAGACCTAATGGATTCATAGAAGAAGATTTTTAAAGTTTTTCCTATATAACTCTATGTAAAACAAGTGACCCAGTGTGTGGGGTCATTTATCACCATAGGGTCATGATTTGTACAATCTTGGTAATGAACCATAAGATGATGCTTCATACCAAATATCTAATCCCTAGGCCTTATGGATCATAGAAGATTTTAAACATTTTCCTATATAACTCTATGTAAAAACAAGTGACCCCTGGTGCGGGGCATTTATCACCGTAGGGCTATGATTTGAACAATCTTGGTAATGAACCATTAGAGTGATGCTACATACCAAATATCTAAGCTCTAGGCCTAATGGATTCATAGAAGAAGATTTTTAAAGATTTCCAATATAACTCTATGTAAAACAAGTGACCCCTGGTGCGGGGTCATTTTCACCGTAGGGCTATGATTTGTACAATCTTGGTAATGGCCCATAAGATGATGCTACATACCAAATATCTAAGCTCTAGGCCTTGCAGTTTTGCAGAAGAAGATTTTCAAAGTTTGCATTTTAAAATCTATTTTTAGCTCCTGTGACCTACTTTTTTAACCAATCTGAATAATTTGTACAACTTTGATAGAGGGCATCATAAGGATGATTCCTGTGAAGTTTGGTCAAAATCCCTTCAGCGGTTCATGAGAAGATGTTGTTTAAAGCAAATTGTTGACGACGGACGCACGCACGCACGCACGCACGCACGCACGACGGACGACGGACAAAAGGCGATCACAATAGCTCACCATGAGCACGTTGTGCTCAGGTGAGCTAAAAAAAGTCAGTCAACCATAACAATTTCATAATATGCACATCTATGCTCACCAGTGAAGCTTCCTATGAAGTTTGATTGAAATCAATCCAGTAGTTAATGAGAAATAGCATGGACAAAGAAAACTCCAGAAAATCAGCAATGGGCCATAACTCAAAAGAAAATCAGTCAACCGTAACCATTTCATAATATGCACATCTGTGCTTGATATTGAGCTTCCTATGTTGTTTGTTTGAAATCTATCCAGTAGTTATTGAGAAAAAAGCGTGACAAAGAAACTCCAGAAAATCAGCAAAGGGCCATAACTCAAAGAAAGTCAATCAGCCGTAACAATTTCATAATATGCACGTCTATGCTCACCAGTGAAGCTCCCATGAAGTTGATTGAAATCCATCTAGTAGTTATTGAGAAATAGCGTGGACAAAAAAACTACAGAAGTACGGACGGACCGACCGACATGGTGACTCCTATATATCCCCCAAAACTACGTTTGTGGGGGGTACAATCACTACTTAATACCTTTTGAAAAATGCCAGATAAAGTGAGTAACATGGAACAATTAAGTCATGTCCAGGGCTACAGATAAGGTTGAGGTAAATTTGGGGGTTTTTTACTCAAAATTTTTTAAAAAAAAAAAGGAAGGGGTTTTTTTCACAATTTTAATTGATTTAAGGGAAAAATTTTAATTATCCTCAAAATTTTAAGTAAAATTGCTTTTTTTTCATCAACTTAAATTTTTGGGAAATTTTGAAAAAAAGAAAGGGTTTTTCTTTTTTTGCCCCTGCGGGCCTTGAAAGCAAATTAAATTTTAACAATTACCCTATGAAATTTTATCATTCTCCTAAAACAAAAAAATTTAAAAAAAAAACCCTTTAAAATCTTTTTGAACCCCTTTCCCCAAAGATTTAGCACTTAACAATTGCTTTTAAAAAAAATTTTTTCGGGTTTTAACGGAAATTTGGGATGCAAACGACTTATCTAAAATTCCCAGATCGTAAATTAAATTGCGAAAAACAAACGCCTGATTTTTGGGTTTGCAGTGCAGGAACCAACTCAGTTTTTTTAAAAACGTTTACCAGTTTCTTCCTGCCTTGTTAATAAATTTTTGAAGCAAACAATAAAAAAACCCCTAAAAAGAAAAAATTTAAAAGCCCTGGTTTTTAATTTAAAAATTTGAAGGGAAAACCCAAAGTGGGAAAAAACCCAAAAATTGTTTAAGCATTTTGCGGATTCGCAAAAACCCATCAAACATATACGAGTATTTGTAAACATCCCCCGGGTTTAAAAATGTCGCGCCAGTCCCGTTTTAAAAATTTTGGATATTTGGGGTAAAAAAATAAAAAAAACCCCAGGGCCATGTTTTTAAACCAAATTTTGGTTTAGTGATCTACTAAAAAAGCTGCACACCAAATATAAAAACCCCGGGCTTTGGGGTTTTCAAAAAAAAAGATTTTTAATTTTTTCCTATAAAACCCTATTTTTAAAATCAATTTCCCCCTGGGGCGGGGCCCAAATTTTGCCCCCCGGGGTTCATGATTTCAAAAACTTGAAAGAGCCCAATAGACAATGTACACACCAAAATTTTAACCCCAAGGCCTTGGGGTTTAAGGGAAGAAATTTTTAAAGTTTTTTTCTTTAATCCTTTTTTTAAAATTCAAGTGACCCCTTGGGGGGGGGCCAAATTTTGCCCCCAGGGCCATGATTTGAACAAATTGGTAGTGATTTTCCCAAAAAACATTCCCTTCCCCCCAAAATTCAAAACCCCGGGTTTTGGGGTTTTCCGGAAGAAGTTTTTTCAATTTTTTTTCCCTATAACCCAAATTAAAATAGTTACCTCTTGGGGGTTTCCCAAAATTTGACCCGGGGCCATGTTTTGAAAAAAACTTGGTTGTAAACTACTGGGACAATGTTCACCCCCAAAAAATCAAACCCACCTTTGGGGTTTGAAAAAAGGGTTTTTTTCAATTTTTCCTATTTTAAAGCCTTTTTTAAAATCAAGGGGCCCCCCTGGGCGGGGCCAAATTTTGCCCCCAGGGTAAAAATTTGGAAAAAACTTGGTAGAAAAATAAATAAGATCTTTCTAAATCCCAAAAAAATCAAAAGGCTAAGCCTTGGGTTTCGGAAAAGAAGTTTTTTAAAAAATTTTTTCTTTTTTAAAAAAATCTTTTTTACCCGTAACCTAGGTTTTGCCCTTTCAAAAAAAATTTTAAAAAAAAACTTTGGTAAAGGGCCCCATAAAAAACCCTTATGTAAAAGTTTTATAAAAAATCCAGTGGGTAGTTTAGAAAAAAATGTTAAATTAAAAAAATTGTTGACGTTTGCACGCACAGACGTGCTCAGGTGAGAAAAATTGGGGCCCCCCCCAAAAATTTTTTTCTAACATTTGACAAAGTAACCTAGTTTTTGATCCTCCCTGAATTTGCACTAAATTTTGGGGAATTCTTTCATTCAAAAATTCAAATCAATTTTAAAAAGGGGTGTTCACAAGTTTTTTTTAAAAAATTTTTTGCCTTGGTGACCAACTTTTTGCCCCAAATTTTTGGGCCCCCAAATTTTTTAAATTTAAACCGAGTTACAATTTTAAACCCAAACATTCTGACCCAAGTTCAAAAATTTTTGGGTTTAAACTGGGGTCCTAGAGTTTTTCAAAATTTTTTAAAATTAAGATTTGACCGGGGTGACCTATTTTGACTCCAAAAGCCCCAAAATTTAAAAACCCATTCAAGATACTTGTAGACAAAAAAAAAAAAATTCCACCCAAAAAATTTCATGAAGATTAAACCCAAAACTGTTCCCTTTCTAGATGTTTTTTAAGGTTTTTCAAAAGATTCGACCTAGTGACCTAGTTTTGGGACCCCACAGGGCCCAAAATTTTCAAACTCACCCAAAATATAATAAAGGGACAAACACCAAAACCAAATTTTATGAAGTTTGGGGCCAAAAAAGGGGGGCTCTAATTGTTCAAAAGGGTTTTTATCAAAGATTTGCCCTTGTTGCCTTTGTTTTTGAACCCCTTGGCCTTTTTCCCAAACCCGGGTCAAAAAATAATAAAGAAAAAAACCAAAACAAAATTTTATAAATTTTTTTGGGCCAAAAAAGGGGGCCTTTTTAAAATTGTTCAAAAGGGTTTTTTTTAAAAAATTTTTGACCTGGTGGCCCTATTTTTGACCCAAACATGACCCTTTTCCCAAAACCCCACCCAAAAATAAAATAAGGGAAAAAATTTTAAAAACCAAAATTTTATGAAGTTTGGGCCAAAAAAAGGGGGCTCTAGATTGTTCAAAAAGGTTTTTAAACTAAAAATTTGACCGGGTTTCCCCTAGTTTTTGAACCCCCCCTGACCCATTTAAAAACCATCCAAAATAAATGAAGACAAACTTCCAAAACCAAATTTTATAAAGGGGGGCCCAAAAAAAAGGGGCTCTAGGGGTTTTCAAAAGGTTTTTTTAAAAGTTTTGATTTTGTCCCGGGTTTTTGCCCCCATGGGCCCCAAATTTCACACCATTTTAGATATTATGTACCCTGACCAAGTTTTCCTAAGTTTTGGCCCAAAAACTTTGGCCTCAAAGGTGTTCACAAAAATTTTTTCGATTTTACGCGATGACGCACGCCCGGACAAAAAGCGGTCGCAAAAGCTCCCCCTGAGCACAAGTGCCGGGTGAAAAAAACCAAAACCCACACACAAACACAAAAAAAACACTATTCCCAAACCCCTTTCAGGTTAAAAAAACTTCAAAACCCAAAAGCCTTTTTTTAATGTTTCTGTCAAGCAAGTAAATCTGATCAAAAAAAGCTCCCCTTTTTTTCTAAAACATGATAGAGTGAAAAAAATTTAATTTAAAACTAAATAAAAAGGTTTTTATTTTCTTTTCTTTAAAAGGCAAAAAGGAAGCAAAAAAAGGGTTTTTACTGTTCCCACCTTGTTTTATGTTTCCACATCGGTTCTTAAGCCCCCGAATCCAAGTGGGGGCCAATGTTTAAACGATTCCTGGGAAAACCCAAATACCCAAAAAAATGCCCGGGAAAATTTGTAGGGTTTTCTCATATTCAGTATCGGGGGGTTTCTTTCCCACATAAAAATTTTTCCCTGTTTGGAAAAAAAAAGATATTTTTTAGAAAAAACACAAAAATTCAGATATTTAATGGACTTTTTCAAAAAAAAAAAAAAAAAAAAAGGGGCCAGGAGGGCCCAAAAAGGGCCCCTTTTTTAAAAATGGAAAAATTTTTTTTTTCAAGGGACCTACTTTTTGCCCCCAAAACCCCTTTTTAAAATTTTCCCAAAGTTTTTAAAGGGAAAAAAAAACATAGCCCAAATTTTCATGAAAAAGGGGGAAAAAAAATGGGGGCCTTTTGTTAAAAAGGTTTTTCCAAAGACCCGACCTCTACCTTTTTTTTGACCCCCCTTGCCCAAAATTTCCGAAGTTGTCCAAAAATATTGAGAGAAACATTCGCCCAATTTTCCCTAAAAAAAAAAAGGGGGGCCAAAAAAATGTGGGCCCCAGAGTTTTAAACCCGGGGGTTTTTTTCTAAGATTCGACCTCATGACCTACTTTTTGACCCACTCCCCAAAAATTCGAACTTTTTCCAAAATTTATGGAGAGAAACATTCGACCAATTTTTTCATAAAAAGGGGCCCAAAAAAAAGGGCCTCAGAGTGTTAACAAGGTTTTTAAAAAAACGACCTCTTGACCTTTTTTAAAACCCCAAAAGCCCCAATTTTCCCGAACTTGTCCAATTTTTTAAATTGGAGAAAAAACATTTCCCAAGTTTCAGGGAAATTTTGGCCTAAAAAAAAAGGCCCCAACTTTTAAAAAACCCAAAAATTGTTGACCACCCAAAACGCACACAAAAAAGGAAAAAGGGGCGATAACAAAAACCTCACCTTGAGCACGTTGTGCCGGGTGAGCAAAAAACAGTTTCCCATGCGGGTTTTTCCTGTTATTTCAAAATGAAAGATTAGTTCACTTAACCCCGAAAAAATACACCAAAAAAATTGATTAAATTTTCACAAGGCCAAATTTTCCCCCAAAGTTTCAATTTGCACATTTCAAAAAAATGTTGAAAAAAAAAAATTTCATTTTCCAATTTTTCTTATCAACCTTACGGGCTGAACAACCCTTTTAACATTTTCAAAAGAAAAGATTTTCTATCTTTCGGTTTTAAAATTTGCACAAAGATCACGAAAATTTTGACCATGTTTAAAATACTTCTCTAATAACTGGAGTCAAAACAAGTGGGCTTTTTTAAAAAAAAATTGCTCAGGGGAGCTTAAAAACTTCTCTCAAATTTTCCCCGTTTTTAAAAATTTAAAAAAAAAAATACAAAGTAGTATAGTCAAACTTTAAAAAAAAAAGACATTTAATAAAACCCCGGAAAAACACATTACTCACCTCCCCTGGTTTTAATTTGGGGGTGTATTCCACCAAAACCAGGTCACTAAAATAACAAAAAAAAAAAAAAGAAAATTTTTATTACTTAAAAAATTTTTGTCCCTCATTTATTTTTAAGGGTAAGAGGGAAATTTTTTTAAAAAACCCAACTTTAAAAAGGGTTTTCCCGGTAACTTTGGGGTTTGGTCCCGGACCTCAAAAAAACAACAAATCAAGATTACAAAGAAAAAAGGGCCCATTTGCTGGGAAACTTTAACTTTTAAACAAATTAACTAATAAAGTTTTCCCAAATTCATACAGGGGATTTAAACCCCGCAAAAAAAAATTAAATTTTTAAATTCAGTTTTTTAGGGAAAAATTTTTTTCTTTTCTTTTATTTTGTGTCTTATGAAAATCAACCAATGGGGTTTTTTTAAAACTTGCAGTTTTTTAACAAAAAGGTAATGCCCAAAGAGGGCCTCCAAAAACTAAAAAAACTAAACACCCGGGCCCTTTGGTTTTTTGACCCGAAAAAATTTTTAGTTCTTTTTTTAATCTATGCAAAAATCAGTACCCCGAGGGCACCCCCGGGGCCCAATTTTTTAAACCCAAAGGGGGTAAATTTAAAGGGGTTGGAAAAGGCCATAAACAATGTCACCCCACCAAAAAATTTTAAACTCTAGGGCCCGTGGTTTTTGAAAGAAGATTTTTTTAAAAAAAGTCGCTTTTTAAAAACAATTTTTAGCCCTTGGGCCCAGATAAAAATTTGGGCCAACCATTTGGGTCAACTTTGGTAAAGTTTTTTGCAAGAACATCACAGCCAAATTTCAATTTAAAAAAAAGCCCCTGGTTCCAAAGGGGAATTTTTTTTGAAAAAAATTTTTAGCGCCGGAAAAACCATAGAACCCCCAAAACTCACTAAAGTGCTCAGGGATTAATAAAAGTCCTTGAATTTTTATAAAAAAATTGTAAAAATCACAGAAATTCGCAAGGTTTTTTTTATTTTTTACACCCTTTAAGGAAAAAAAACCTCCCCCTGTCCATTTTAATTTTGAGGAAAAAGCAACTAAATGGTTTTTTTAAAATGCACGGGTAAGGTTTTGGTTGGGGGGTCACGGGGCCTTGACCTTAGGGGAAAACCCCCAAATTTACCCTCAAAATCTATGGGGGTTTGACAAATGGGGTTTCTTAAGAAAATGACAGACAAGGTTTTCCATTTGAAGGGTTTCGTGACCCAAAATCTAAGGGGCCCTTAACAGGCCTGACCAACCCCCTACAAAGTATGAAAACAGTGCACCAAAAGTTTTCAAACCAAAATTTAAGCAACAACGATGTGGCTAAAAGAACGGAAAAAACGGCCAAGGAATGGGAAAAAAGGGGCTTAAACCCCCCTTTTTAAATTTTTCTTTTGTTTTTAAAGAGGGCCAAAACCCCAAATTTAATTTTTATGGAATAAGTTTTGTTCTCTTTTCAATTTCCTTTACCAAATTTTTACTTTAAAACACCCGGGCCCACAGAAAGGGCAAATGCCCTACCAAAATTAAAGACTGAAGTTAAAAAAAACATATAAAAGGAAAAAAAAATCAACAACTAGAAAAATAAGCAAAAAAAGGATTTTACATAAGTTCACTTTTTACCTTTAAATTTTTACATCAAAATATTTAAGGGGGATCAAAAGGGCCCTGGGCCCTACCCGTCAAGTTTTTTACAAACCCAGGGTTATTCCTTTTCAAGTTTTTAAACAAAAAAGGGTTTACACTTAGGTTACTGGGGCCTTTTACCTTTGACCCCTTTAAGACCCCAAAATCAAAAGGGTCATCCTGGCCATGAGCAAAAACCCTACCAAATTAAAAACACACCTAGACTTAATTTAAATAAAGGGTTTTAAAGCAAGTGCCTGTGTCCCTGACCTTTTACCTAATTACCTCAAAATTTAAAAGGGGGTAGAAATGGCCATGGGCAATGTCCTTTCCATTTCCCCAAAATTTTGGGTTTTTCCTTTTTAAGACCACAATTTTCCTCAAAGAAATCAAACCAAAACCCTGAAAGGGTTTTCTCCAGACAAAAAGTGTGACAGACAGGGCGACCCGACAGAAAAAAAGGGCTCCCCCCCTATAAATATGAGGGGGGGGGGGGGGGGGGGGGGGGGACATAAAAAACAATTTTGATAGGGGCCTCCCTTTAAAGGGTAACCCAAGGGGTTTTTGGGCAAAATCCAAATTTAGCGGTTTTTAAAAAAATTTAAAAATTTTTAAAAGGGAAATTTTTGACGAGGGACAACAGATGGGCGGAAAGAAAGATGCGGGCTTTTAAAAAATTCACAAAGAAGGTTTTGCTAGGGAAAAAAAAAAATAAGCTGAATTGGTTTTTAAAATGTTCCAAAAAGTCCCCAAATTTTAAAAGATTTACCTTTTAACCCCACATTAAACTTTTTTAAGCAAAAAAAAAATAACCAAAGCCCCCAATCAAACAAAATCCCACCAAGGGCCCATTTATCAATTTTAAAACCCTTCCCAATTTCTTAAAAAATTTAGCAAATGTAAAAAAATTTTCCGTCTTTAAAATGTCTTCCACCAAACTTTTTTTAAAACATCATTAAAAATTTAAAGTATCGGGGGGGTATTTTTTTAAAATAAATGAAACATTTCTTAAATAAGCTACCAAACAGGGAATGGTCCATTGCAGTGCTTTCTGGCACAAAAAAAAAAACAAATGGCAAAATTTTTTAACATTAAGAAAAAATGGGGGACCCCGCGTTTAAAAAAATACCCCCAAAAAGCCCTGAAAATTTCCCCGAAAAAAGCCCGTAAAACCCCTTTACTCTTAAATTATACCACCCCGGGAAAATTTATACAGAGTTTGTCATAACAGCTCTTTCCAAACTTTTGAAATAAAAAAAGGAAAACAAATAAACGAACTGTCAAAGTAGATCACTAAGTAACATCGCCAATTCAAGTTTTTTAAAAAAAAAATTATAAAAATTTCACCTATGACCACCCCCCCCCCCTGGAAAAATCTCTTTCTTTAAAAGGGGTTTAAAATTTTTCAGTAATTTCACTTTGCCATGGAGGTGATAAATTTTTCCCAAATTTCATTTAATTATGACAGTTTCAAAAATTTAAATTCAAGAAGGCTATTTAACCCCCCCCCCCCCCCACCCCCAAAATTGCTTTTTCAAAGAAAAGAAGCATTTTGGCCCCTATCAACAAAGATCCCTCCAAATTTAAATTTTTTAAAAATTAATAAAAACATATTTAAAGGGGATTATCCCAAAAAAAGGGCCCCATTGTTTCCCAGAAGGGGTCACCAAAATAAACCCCACTTAAATTTTTAAAAATGGGTTTTCCCAAAACAAATTTGGGGAGCCTGTATTCCGCATTGGGCACAGAAAAGGGTTTAATTAATTTAATTTAAAAAATTTTTTAAATTTTATCTTTTTTTTGGGAAATTTTTTAATTCATCCAAAATTTTGGGTATAATAGATTATTAAGTAACCTTTAACAAAAAAAAAGGATAAAAATAAAAAAAAAAAGGGGCCATGATGGGGCCCCAATCGCTCAACCCATTAAAAAATGAACAACATAAGTTTAAAATTTTTTATGGACCTAAATTTTTACCCCCAATTAAACCCCCCCTTTTTAAAATTTCCCAAAATTTTGGAAACAGACACCCCAAAAAATTTCTTGAAGGGTATTTCCAAAAAAAATTTCCCCAAAGTGTTAAAAAGGTTTTTCTTTAAATTATATCAGACCTACTTTTTGACCCACATGCCCCCCAAAATTTTAACGCGTCCAAGATTTAATCAAAAAAAACATTTTACCAAATTTCAGAAAAATTGGGCCCAAAAAAAGTGGGCCCCTAAATGAAAAAGGTTTTTTTAAGATTTGACCCCCGTGACCTACTTTTTGACCCCCCATTCCCAAAATTTAAACTTTCCCAAAAATTTTTTTTGAAACAAAAAATTCTGACCATGGAAACAAACATTCTTGGGCCCAAATTTCATAATATTGGGCCAAAAAATGTGACCTCTAGGGGTGTTTAAAAAAGTTTTTTTAAAATTTTACCCTTTTTGCCTACTTTTTGACCCCCCACATTTCCCAATTTTTAAACTTGTCCAGATTTTATCGAAAAAAACCTTTGACCCAAATTTCATGAAGATTGGGCCAAAAAGGGGGGCCCCTTGAGGTTAACAAGGGTTTTTTAAGTTTTTACCTCCCTGACCAAATTTTTTGACCCCACATTCCCCCCAAACAAACCCAATCCAAAAGGGTTTTTTGAAAACAAAAAATTAAACCCAAATTTCATTAAGATTTGGGAAAAAGGGCCAAAAGAGTGTTAATAAGGTTTTTTTAAAATTTGACCTCTGAAACTTTTTTACCCAACAAACCCAAAAATTTGAAAAAGTGTCCCAAAATTTTATGGAGACAAACATTCTGAACCAGTTTTAAAGATTGGGCCCAAAAAAATGGCCCCAGGTTTTTAAAAAAGGTTTTTTTAAGTTTGACCTTGGACCTCTTTTGACCCCCCCTACCCCAAATTTTGGGAAATTTCCAAGATTTTAAAGGGGGAAAAAATATTCTGACCAAGTTTCATGCAATTGGCCCTTAAAATAAAGGCCTCTAAGTTTAAAAAAGCCAAATTTAGGATGCCCCGACGGAGGGTGGACAAAAGGGGGGATACAAAAACTCACCTTACCGTTTTGGGCCGGGACTAAAAAAAAACCGTTTTTAAACCCAAACCTTTGAAAAATCTTCAATGGTTTTTTTTGGGCCGAAAAAACCGGTTTTACAGAAAAACCAACACAGACAATTTTTATCGATGGGGGTTAAAAACTGTTTTTCCTTTATGCAATTTTTGACGACAAAGACCAAAAAAATCAGGGTGAACACAAAACCCCACCTTGAAACGGGTTTTCTTTGTGAGCTAAAAAAAAGAGGGCCCAAGGGGGCCCTGTGTCGCTTCCTTTAGTAAGGGTTGAAAGTTAAAGGCACATGAAACCCCGTAAAGGTTCAACCAGGGACCTCAACAAAAGGGGGCCAAAATGGCCCCGGCGCTCACCCGAATTTAAAATTTGGGTGTTTTTAGGAAAAAGACAAAAAATTGGCCCTCCCAAAGTGTTTTCCCAACATTTGATAAATTGGGCCCACATTTGATCCAAAAACCCGAATTTCCCCGGGGACCCCGTTTTTGGGCCCCAAAATACCCCCAATTTTTGAACTAAACGAGATATCTGTAGACAAACATCCTTACCAAATTTCAAAAAAGATTGGGTTTAAACTGTGGCCTGTAGATTTTTCACCAAGGGTTTTTTTAAAATTTTACCCGGTGACCCAAATTTTTACCCCAATGACCATTTTCAAACCCACCAAATATTTAAGTAACAAACCTTTCCTTTACCAAGTTTCATGAAGATTAGGGTAAAACTGTGGCCCTTAATGTTCACAAGGTTTTTCCCAAGATTTTCCTGGTGACCAAGGGTTTTTACCCCCCCATGACCCCAAAATTTTTAAACATCAGAATATCAAATTTGAACCCCAAAAAATCCTGACCAATTTTTATAAGAAATTTGGCCAAAACGTGGCCCCCCAAAGTGTTTACAAGGGTTTTTTTTTGATTTGCCTGGTGACCAGATTTAACCCACATGACCCATTTCAAACCCAACCCGGAAATAAGTAGACAAACAATCTGGGAAAAAGTTTCATGAAATTGGTTTCCCAAAAAAGTGGGGGAAAAAGTTTTCACAATGTTTTCTAAATTTAACCTGGGGACCCAGAATTTTTACCCAACATGACCCAATTTCGAAACACCAATATCATTTTAGACAAACATCCCGGGCCAAGTTTTAAAGAAGATAGGGCCAAAACGTGGCCTCTAGAGTGTTCACAAGGTTTTTCAAATTTTTTCCTGGGAACCCCCAAAAATTTTTCCCCCATTACCCTTTTTTAAACCCAACTGGATTCAAGGACAAACAACCACCCAATTTTTATAAGATTGGGCAAAACTGTTTCCCCCAAAAGTGTTTTTCCCAAAGGTTTTTTTAAAAAATTTACCCGGGGAACCTATTTTTTTACCCCCTGACCCCTTTTTAAAACCCCCCCGGTATTTTAAAGACAAAACCGGGCCAAGTTTCATGAGATTGGGCCAAAAAAAGTGGCCTCTAGAAATTTTTCACAAAGCTTTTTTAAATTTGGGCCCGGGGGCCTAGTTTTGACCCCCCCTGACCCCAAAATTTTAAAAATCAATTTAGATATATGTAGACCAAAAATCCTGACCCAAGGGTTTCATGAAAATTGGGCCCAAAAATGTGGCCATAAGTGTTCACAAATTTTTTTTAAAAATTTGACCTGGTGAACTAAAGGGGGGCCAAAAAAATGAAAAAATTTTGGGTTTTTTCAATTTTAAAAGGGGGAAATCCCGACCTAAGGGGCCAATTTCCCGCCCTAAACCAACTTGGGGCCCAAAAATTTTATGGTTTTAAAAAAATTTTTAAAAATTTAAAGGGAAATGACCTAAAAAAAAAGATGCTAGAGTTTCAAAAAAGGGAATTACTTTTTTAAATAATAAAAAAGGGGTTTTTAAAACCCCCGCCAATTTGGCCGATATCAACCAAATCGAACCTTTGGTGAATTTTTTGGTTATAAAAAATTTTAATTAAGTTTAATCCAATTTCTTTGAAATGAAGATGTTTAAATGCAAACAATTTTAAACTGGGTTTTTTGAATTTTTTTTTTTTTTTAAAAGGGGGAAAACTCCTGACCCCAAAAGGAGATAACAGCCATAAAAGGGAAATTTCCCTTATTTTTGGTTATAAACATTTAAAATTTAAAGTTTAAATTAAAATTCTCAAGGGGAAAAGAAACAAAAGTCAAAAAATGTTTAAAAACTTTTTTTTTAATTATAAAAGGGGATAAAATTTACCTAATGTTTTTAAATCAGCCACAAACGAACAGGGCCCAATTTTAAAGGTTATAAACCCTTTAAATAAAGTTGAAGTAAAATTCCATAAACTAAGATCCAGGTAAAACGAAAAAAATTTTGGAACGGCGACACGGAAAGACGGGCCGGGCAAACCTTGATCCAAAAAACCCTCCGAGCACACTGGGTAGGGGACAAAAAAAGAATTTTTAAAAATTGCAAAAACTTAATTGTTTTTTGACTGGGAATTTTTAAAAAATTTATTTTCAAGCGCTTTACCTGGGTCGCCCTTTTTTTGGTCTGACCTGCTCCACATTTTAAACCTTTCTTTGGGGGGCCATACCCTTTACACCGCCCGCAGCATCCTAACAAAAGTCTTTTCTTAATAGCCTCTGACTTTCACGGAAAAATTTCTGACCAATTTTCCCGCTACAAGGGTTTCAAAACCCGAATCATGATTATAAAGTTCGTCTGGAGAAATTTAAGTTTTAAAATTTTTTAAAATCCTTTAAAAAAAAACTGACCCCACCCAATGGGGCTAATAAAAGTATCAACAATTTTAAATATTGGTGCCCCCAAAACATCTTTAAAACCAAAAATACCGGGAAAAAAAAGGAATTTAAAAATGTTTTTTATTCCCTTTCCTTGACATAATAAAAACTGTCCCAAAAAAGAAAAAAAATAATATTTTTTTACAGAAAAATAACCCTTTTTTTTGGTTTAACTTTTTTCTCTTGAAAAAAATTGAAAAAAACGTTTTGACTGGCTGTCAATTTTGGGAAAAAGCTTTTTATTTAAAAAACTTAATACATTTTATGAAATGAAACAGGGGGGAAAAAATACACAAAACAATGTTTTTATTTTCAGTGATAATAACAGTTTTTATAGTAAAATAAAAGATATATTAAAAAATTTTTTTTAATTTTCATTTAAAAAACCCCTTTTTTCCCCCACTTTTAAAAAAATTTTTATTTAAACGTACAATTTTAAAAAAAAAAGGGAAAAAAAGAAAACAAGAGCCCCCCGGCTTTAATCCGTCACCCCCGGGGGAAAAAAAAGGGGCCCCAAATGGCCCCCCACGCTCACCCCCCCAAAAAATTCATTTTATTCCCCCCAAAAAAAGATTTCTTTTGAATTAAGATTATTTTTGGGAAAACAATGTTCAGGGGAAAAAATTTTTTCCCCCATCCACAAAAGAAAATCATGACAAACCTTCTGCCCAAAAATTTTGGGGGGGAAAAAAAACCAAAAAAGTTGCCCCCGAGTAAAACCCCAAAAATTTTTTTAAAAAATTTGGGGGACCCCCCCCACATTTTTTCCACCCAAAACCCCCCTTTTAAAAATTTTTCGAGATATCACCCCCACAAAAAAATCGACCAAAAATTTAGGGGAAAATTTTTTCAAAACTGTGGCCCTTTTTTTGGGGGTTTAAAAAAAATTTTTCTAAGAAATTTTTTTTTTTGCCCCCCCCCTTTTTTTCCGGCCCAAAACCCATTTTCGAACGGTTTGAGATATCATCAAACAAAAAAATTCTGGAATTTTTAAAAATTTGGGTTAAAATTGAAAAATTAGTGTGAAAAACCCAAATTTTTCTAAGTTTGACCCCCCCGACCAAAAATTTTTATCCAACCTCCCCCCTTTTTTAAAGGGGCAAGAAAAACATCAAGACAAAAAAAATTTTTACCAGTTTAAAAAAAATTGGATCAAAAATTTTTGGCCTCTAGTGGGGTTAAAAAAACCCCAAAATTTTTCTAATTTGACCTATGACCCCTTTTTTTTGGGGGGCCCCCAAAACCCCCCCCCTTTTAAAAAAAGGGGTTTAAATATCATCAAAACAAACTTTTGACCAATTTAGGAAGAATTGGATCAAAATTGTGGGACCCCAAAGTTAAACAAAAATTTTTCTAAAAATTTAAAACCCCCTGACCTTCTATTTTAAAAAAAAACCCCTTACCCCCCCAAACGAAAGGGCAAGATATATTTAAAAAAAACATTCTGACCAAGTTTGAGGAAGATTGGAAAAAAATTTTTTTGGGGCCCCCTTTTTTTTGAAAAAAAATTTTTCTAAGAAAATTTTTTCCCACTGACCAAAATTTTTTTTCCTACCTGACCCATTTTCGAAAGGGTTTTAAAATATCATCAAACAAAAAATTTTTACCCGTTTAGGAAATTGGAACAAAAAAATTTGGCCCCCAGTGTGTAAAACAAGATTTTTCTAAGATTTTACCAAAAAATTTTTTTTCCAACCCCCCCCATTTTTGAAGGGCAAGTATCAAAAAACAAACATTCTGACCAAGTTTGGGTAAAAAAAATCAAAAAATTTTTGGCCCCAAAAGGGGGGAAAAAAACAAATTGTTTACGGGCACGGAAAGCCGGGCAATTTAAGTATCCCCCAAAACTCCCCTAACTCCCCCGCATTTTATGGCCATGCACAAGTTTGGAAATTTAAAAGGAAAATTTTTCCCCGGTATTGAAGTTTTCCCGACAAAAACAAATTTCAAGATTTTGTGTACTTTTTGGGCCATAACTTTTAAGTCTTTCCGGTTTTAAAAAGGGGTATCGAATCCCGTATAAATTTTGGGGCCCCCCCACATTTATTTAAAAAAAAAGAAAAGGGGTTGGCAACGGGAAATTTAAAAAAGAGCCTGGACAATCACAAAATTTTTTTTTTTGTGTTCCCCAAGGGCCATAACTTTTAAAATCTTTTACGCGAAATCTGGAAATCGAAATCATCCGCGATATTATGGCCATGCACCCTGTTGGAAAGTTTAAAAGGATTGGGCAAATGGAAAATTTTTGTTTTAAAGCCCGGGCAAACAAATTTCAAGTATTTTGTGTAGTCAAGGGGCCCTAACTTCTAAGGCTTCACGCGAAAGCCCCCAACGAACTCAAAAAAGGGTTTTTAAAAACCATCAAAATTGTTAAAAGTTTTAAAAGGATTGGGCCCAAAAAAATTTTTTAAGTTAGAGCCCACAATCACAATTTCAAGTATTTTGTTACTTTTTAAGGGGGCCCCCAAAAAATAAAAAATTCCGCGTAATGAGGATTTTTGAACTCAACCCCCAAAAAATTTTGGCCATGAAATTGTGGAAAGTATTTAAAAGGGTTGGGCAACTTTTTTAAGTTAGAGCCCGGACAACAAAAAAAAAACCCCCCCCCCCCCCGCCGTGAGTGTTTTTTTAAACGCCCCTTTTTAAAAGGGCGTTTTAAAAAATTTTCTAAAAATTTTTTAAAACAATTTTCCCTTTTTTTTTTTAATGTGATTACATGTCAAGAAAGGTTAAAAAAGCACAGTATATTCAATTATAAACAGTTCTAAAAATTTTTCCCAAGTTAAGGGGAAAAAAAAAAACCCCCGGGGGGGGGCCAATTTTGACCCCAGGGGATTATTTGAACAAAAAAGGGAAGATCATTAGACAATGCTACATGCCAAATATCAAAGCTCCCCCCCATAAGGTTCCAGAAAAGAAAAAATTTTTTTTGATAATTCCTATATTACCTATGTTTTAAAAAAAAATTTACCCCCCGGGGAGGGGCCCAAAAATTTTTTTCCCCAAAGGGGGGGGGTTTAAAATTTTTTCAAACTTTTTGGGTTTTTGAACCCCCCGACAAAAATACATGCCAAATACTAAGCTGTAGGGGCCCCCTGTTGTTTCAGAAGAAAAAAAAGGGGGGGTTTTTTTTTATTTTTTTTCCAAATTTTTTTCCATGTTAAAGGGGAAAAAACCCCCAGGGCGGGGGCCCAAAAATTTTTCCCCAGGGGGCCCTTGGGTTTGAAAAAACTTGGTAGAGGACCATAAGATGATGCTACATACCAAATATCAAAGCTCTGTGCCTTTTGGTTTCTGAGAAGAAGATTTTTAAAGATTGCAATTTTTTTGTCTATTTTTAGCTCCTGTGACCTAGTTACTCAACAGACTGGAACAATTTGAAGAAACTTGAAAGAGGGTCACCCAAGGGTCATTTGTGTAAAGTTTTATTGAAATCTGCCCAGTAGTTTAGGAGAAGAAGTCGTTTGAATTAAAAAGTTGACAACGCACGACACACAACGGACGACGGACCATCACAAAAGCTCACCATGAGCATGTTGTGCTCAAGTGAGCTAATAAAACAAGAGGCCCATCCATGATGGCCCTAAATTGCTCACATGAGATAAATAGGTTGACCCAAAGAACATCTGTACCAATTTATTTTAAAATCTGGCCAGTAGTTTTGAAGAAGATGATTTTTAAAGTTTTCATATTTTTTTTCTTTTTGTTGCCATGGCAACCAGAGTTCTATATGGATCAAGTTTATTTTAGGAACTTTTGTGAAGGTTGACCCAAGGATCATTCCTGCCAAATTTAATCAAATTCTGTCCAGTGGTTTTAGAGGAAATGTTGATTAAAGTTTTCCCTTTATACATATAAGGCAAATAAGCCCCGCCCCTGGCGGCCATGTTTTTTACGGATCGGAATAATTTTAGCAACTCTGGTAGAGGTTGACCCAAGGAACATCTGTACCAATTTATTTTTAAAATCTGGCCAGTAGTTTTGAAGAAGATGATTTTTAAAGTTTTCATTTTTTTTTTCCTTTTTGTTGCCATGGCAACCAGAGTTCTACATGGATTCAAGTTTATTTAGCAAATTCTGTGAAGGTTGACCCAAGGATCATCCCTGGCAAGTTTTATCAAATTCTGTCCAGTGGTTTCAGAGGAGATGTTTGATTAAAGTTTCTGACCAAGTTTGAGGAAGATTGGATCAAAATTGTGGCCTCCAGTGTGTAAACATCAAAATTGTTGACGGACGACAAGACTTTTCTAAGATTTGACCTACTTTTTGATCCAACCTGACCCATTTTCGAAAGGGTTCAAGATATCATCAAGACAAACATTCTGACCAAGTTTGAGGAAGATTGGATCAAAATTGTGGCCTCTAGTGTGTAAACATCAAATTGTTAATGGACGACGGCAGACGGACAATCAAGTATCCCAAAAGCTCACCCTGAGCTATGCTCAGGTGAGCTAAAAAACATGAATTAGTCATGTTTGATAACGTAATCACTTGAACATTTCTGCGCATGTCAAGGCACGGCAATATTACTTATTTAAAGTTGATATGTCCAATCTTATGATTTTTTAAAATGTATTTTGCTTACAAATCAATGTTCATAAACAAGTGACACAACATAAATTCCTTAACCCTTTCCCTCATATAGACTCATTTTGACGCACTCAACAGGTACCACATAAAGCCTGAGCTGAAGAAAACCACATTTAAACCTTACCAAACTTAATAATAAAGTCCTCATTTCCAGACCACTGAGGAGCAGTGCACAGCATAAAACCAAGTTACTCGCAGGCTGATCTGGTTTTATGTTGTTCGCATAGGTCTTTTCATGGTTTTCTCTATGAGGGAAAGGGTTAAGGTATGCTTTAGACTGCCCCAATACTCATGACGCTGAAGCTCGAATACAAATTGAAATGAATGATTTTAATATTTTCAACCACCGCAAAATCAAGTGACTAAAGAAAAAGTATCTGTTTTGGAAGGACATGATTAGCTAAAATTCTATTAATCCAGAAAAAAATATCTTCGAGAATGTTAACAGGTTTGTTTTTACATTTTCAAGTAAGCGTTCCATCAAACATGAATATCTGCCATGTTTGATGACGTAATAACTTAAAACTTTCAAACCCATATGAACATACTAATTTTCGACATTCTTGAAAATTTCAAGTTCATTGATCTTATTGGCACTTTTATTTGTTTTGTTTTCATGACGTCACAACCACGTGAAAAATCAAACATTTCTTGCAGTATGCATCACTTCAAGTTTAATTCTATCAATTCTGAAGATTTTAATTAAGATTGACTTAAAATTCATGATATCAGAGGAAGAGAAAATGCTTTTTTGTCTTTTTAATGACGTCATAACCACGTGACATAAAAGAAAATCATTCAGAAACAAGAGGGCCAAGATGGCCCTATATCGCTCACCTGAGAAAAGTATCATTCATTGCCTGTACAAAACAGATTGCTTTAGAATTAAGATGATGAGGTGAAACAATGTTCAGGAATTTTCTGACCCCATCCACAAAAGATATCATCATGACAAACATTCTGCCAAAGTTTGAGGATGATTGGACCAAAAATGTTGCCCTCAGAGTATAAACAAGATTTTTCTAAGATTTGACCTACTGACCTACATTTCTATCCAGCCCCACCCATTTTGAAAATTAAAAATAAATTAATTTATAAATTTAAACTTTTTAATCGCAGCAATACAATTTTCCAAAAGGCCGAGTCAAAAGTCATGATACCAGAGCCATATAAATTTTTTAAAAAGTTGCTCTTTGATGTTTTTATGACGTCAAAACCACGTGACTTAAGAAAAAATCCTCTAAGAAATAGAAAGAAAACCTATATGCCGATTTGCTGTCCAATTTTCATACTTCTAACCCAATTGGGTGGCCTTGTTACATTTAAATGTATTTTTAGGACCGAAGTTTGAATCTCAGTTTTGCCATTAAATCTTTATATTTTCCCAGAATTGAAGGCTCTAGAGCGTGAACAAACTTTTGAAGCTGACGTCAAATCTGACGTCATTGAAAATTAAAAATACATGAATTTATAAATTTAAACTTTTTAATTGCTGCAATACAATTTTCAAAAAGATTGAGTTACAAGTAATAATACCAGAGCAAAAGAAATTTTTCAAAAATATGCTTTTTGTCTATTGTATGACGTCATAACCACGTGACTTGAGATAAAGTCCTTCAGGAAATAGAAAGTAGACCTCTTGGCCGATATGCTGTCTAATTTTCATGCTTTTAACTCATTAGGTGCCCTTGTAACATTAAAATATAATTTTAGGACCTAAGTTCGAAACTCGGTTTTGCCATTAAATCTCAATCTTTTCAAATTTGGAAACTTGAATGCCAAGGTGCACATCTACATTTTAAAATACATCTACTGTGAAAATATCAAGAAAATCGGACCAGAATTAAAGGCTCTAGAGCGCGAACAAAGCTTTGAAGCTGACGTTAAATCTGACGTCATTGAAAATTGTATGCACTTGGTTTTAAAATTTATACTTTTTTGTCGAAACATTTTAATTTTCATGTTGCTTGGCCATTGGCAACATATATAAATTAACTCTTGAATTAGGTTGGAAGAATAATAATAATAAACCGGAAAAAAGTTTTGGTCCCTTTTTCAACCCTTAATTATTTCATATAATCGTAAACTCTGTATACCGGAAACCCTGCATTCCGGAAACCGGACGTATTTCGGGGCACACTTTCATTCATAGCAAGGGAAAAGTCACCCTGGAAACTGGGACCTAACATCAACCCAATAAACAGTACGCAAACTCGAAACACCAAACTGCCTGAGGCAATTAATTCTACCTGTAGGGATCCGCCATTTCGCCACTGTCGGTGCATCATGTGATCAACATAGGTGTGAAAAATACACTTAGCCAGTGCATTGGATGTAAGGAACGACTGATAATGAGTGTTATGAAAACAATTTTAATCCGACAATCAGCGTTTTAAATTAGTTATGATCCCCAAAATTAACACGAGAGGCGTTAGAAATTGTAGTTTGGTAAGTCTAACTGTGAAATTTAAGGACAGGATTGTGATTGACAGTTAAATAAACAATAGTAACCAATAAATTTACGATCTGTGAACAAAAGAAAATAAGCTTCTTTGATGAATTACAAAAGTGGTAGCTAGCATTCATTTTGTGATTTATCAGTTAAATTTTAACTTTCTACACATCATCATGTCTCAACCTCCGACAAAACGTAGAAGAATAGAACTGTCTCTTGAAAACAAGATTAAGTTAATCAGAGACTCTGAATCTGTTCCAAAACCCACAATTGTGGTAAGTTTCAGCAAATACATTTATACATGTATATATAGACATGGTTTATTGTTCAAAAGGTCAAAACCCCTCTAAACTGGAAACCCCTCTAAACCGGAAATTTATGTTGTCCCCAACCTTGTCGGTTTTAAAGGGGTTCTACTGTAATAATAATAAGAAGAAAAATAAACATAACAAACCCTATACATTTTCTGCAGGTTTTCGGAAAGCCGTAATTAAACAAATAATAAGATTATACAACATAACGTTTTGGTTTTTCACAGGATCATCTTTATTATGGCAATTATGGTAGACATTCAAGAGGTGATCATATGAGCTAAATGAAAATTAATTCTGACCATTGGCTTCATAGAAGAAGAATTTTTTATTTTCTATAATTATATTTTCTATAATTATAGAGTATATAAGAAAATTAGCCAACCCTCTAGGGGCCTCTTTTTTTAAGGGATCAACTTCATTCAAACAATTATCGTAGAGCACTATAAGGTGACCATTTGTGCCAAAGGAAATTAAATTCTGACCACTGGTTTCAGAGAAGATGTTTGAAGTTTTTAAAGTAAAATTCTGTTGGTTGCCATAGCAACTAGAGTTCTGCATGGATCAATCTTATTTTAGCAACTTTTGTGGAGGTTCACCTAAGGATGATCCATGCCAAGTTTCATCAATTTCTACTCAGTGCTCTCAGAGGGGATGTCGTTTAAAGCAAATTGTTGATGACGAACGCAGGGTGATCTGAATAACTAACAAGAGGGCCATAGAATGCTCACCAGAGTACCATCACTTCATTAGACAATTCAGTTTAACCTTGATTAAAATTCCAGATAAAGTACAATTTCTCAATTTCTATACAGACTAAATAAGAACTACTAGCCAACCATCAGCAGGACATATTTCCTAAAGAAAATGACAATAAAAGACCATGACCAACTTAGTCAATTATTACACAAGTTCAAAACATAACTAGAGTTGCATCCGCAACATCATCGGTTTTCTCACTTAGATAAGCTTCATACAATGCTATTGTTACTTCTTCTATCATTCCTTTCACTTTTTTATATGAAATTGTACCTCTTTTTTATAAAGCTAAATAAACTGTGTCCTACATTTGTAAAACAACCAATAAAGGTTAACATCATCCCGGCCGTGGTATACAGACACGTATGGCCAATACACTGAGAACTATACACCCCCCCAGTTCACCAGTACAGGTAGACCAGCATTAGACTGCAGGAAAGTCACTTGACCGCGAGTTGTTTACATCATCCCAGCTACGCTGTGGTCAAATGGCCAATAATACACTGAGAAATATACACACCCCAGTACAAGTAAGATAAGCGTTGGACTGAAATATTTTAAAAATTGGGCTTTCGCTACGTATGGGAAATCTAACATAACTCGACCATTTTTTACCCGATCTTCAAAAACTGCATATCGTTAGAAAGGTAAATAAACATTCTATAAATCTGATAATAAAATTATAATGATATGTGATTTACCTCTGAGATAAATGCAGAAAACCACTGTGTGTACCTATAATTGAGTTTTTTCATAATTATTTTTTTCATTTGATGTCTGACTTTTAAAATTTTGGTACCGTTAGAAAGGTCTCTTAAAGCATAACATTTTATACCCGTTATGTCTCGATAGAATATTTACCGTTTTTGAGCTATATGAGGTCAAAGAAAAAATCGATATTGCTGATATGACCTTGACCTTTACTACCTTTTATTATTTTAAAGTATAAGCTGATTAAGAACATCATACTGCACATTCAGTGAAAATTTCATGAAAATCGAACAAGAAATAAATACAGGAGAACGAAAAAAACATGAAAAAATGACGAAAAATGAAATATTTTAAAAACTTGAAATTTTTATTTTTTCCGTATTCAGTGATCTTTGAACGCCTCTAGCGGATAAACGGTGCATTTCCTGAAATTGCCACACTATATATTTTGTGCGGCTAGGTCTTGCGAATCTGTTTAAACAAACAAAATTCTTCTATCTTATCAAAGTCGGCCAATATTTCTGTTTAAAGGGACCTACCATATTTTCTCTTAAAAAACGCGTTATTTCCAAGATTCGAACTTTGGTCCCCTCCTGAACAGGAAATGATATCTTTTTTGAACTTCTAGACCTATATATTTTGTTGGGGTGCCAATAAGGAACAGAATAAAAAAAACCGTATCTAAATCCGACTTTGGATTTTGGAGATTTTTCAATACAATCAATTACATAATAAACGCCACCTAGCGGCACAATGGGAGACAAATCTGAAAAAATGGCTCCTAAGGATCTAAGTCAGGACAATGTGAATAAGTGTTAAAAATTTCATGGTCGTAGCTTAATCCTACGTTACTGTAGGCTCGGGACAAATTTTTGACAGAAGAAGAAAAAAAAAAAAAAAAAAAATGACAAATAAACACAACGAGAACAATAGGTTTTCGCACTTCGCAGTTGTGCGAAAACCTAATTAAGGCACTTCCAACACTCAACAGAGAAACCTCTACACGGAGAAGTCTATTATATACCCTATATAGTTATTTGTATCTTATGACCTGGTATAAAATTAACAATAAGAAACAAAGAAGAGGGCCAAGATGGCCCTGTGTCGCTCACCTGATTAAGATTGCTGAGTTAGGCATGAATACAAAAAATGTGGCATTAAAAGTGTTTGCAAATTTTTTGAACATTTGACTCAAGTGACCTAGATTTTGATCCTACCTAAGTTTGCACTCATCTGGGATTTCATGCAGTCATCATTCTATCAAGTTCAATGAAGACTGGGACAAAAATGTAGACCCTAGAGTGTTCACAAGGTTTTTCTAAAAATTGCCCTTCTTTTTGACCCCATGTGACCCAGTTTTGAACTCATCCAAGATTTGATGTAAACAAACATTCTGACCAAGTTACATAAAGGTTAGGCCAAAAACAGCGGCCTCTAGTGTCTTCACAGGTTTTTTTTCTAAGATTTTACCTAATGACCTAGTTTTTAACACAACATGACCCAATTTCAAACTCATCTGACATATCATTAAGACAAATATCCTGACCAAATGTCATGAAGATTGGGCTAACACTTTGCCAAGTTTGGCCTCTAGAATGTTCATAGGTTACCCAAGGAACATCAGTCTGTATTAATACATTTTGAAATCTGGCCAGTAGATTTGAAGGAGATAATCCCTGTCAAGTTTTATCAAATTCGGTCCAGCAGGTTATTTTAAGTTTTCAATATATACATATAAGGCAAATTAATCCTGCCCCTTGCAGCCATATTTTTTTATGGATTGGAATAATTTTAGCAACTTTTGTGAAGCTTCACCCAAGGATCATGATTCATCCCTGCCAAATTTTATCAAATTCTGTCCAGTAAGACCCTGGTGGCCATGTTTTTTTACGGATCAGAATAATTTTAGCATAAGCAACTTTTGTGAAGCTTCATCCAAGGATCATCCCTGCCAAATATAATCAAATTCTGTCGAGAGGTTTCAGAGGAGATGTCATTTAAAGATTTCACTTACATATAAGGCAAATTAGCCCCGCCCTGGGGCCATTTTTTTTAAGATCGGAATTTTTAAACTTTTGTGAAGCTTCCAAGGATATCCCTGCCAATTAAATCAAATTCTGTCCAGTGGTTTCAGAGGAGATGTCATTTAGAGATTTCACAATACACATATAAGCCAAATTAGCCCCGCCCATGGAGGCCATGTTTTTTTACAGATCGGAAATTTTTTATAAACTTTTGTGAAGCTTCACAAAATGATCATCCGTGCCAAATTTAATCAAATTCTGTCCAGCGGTTTCAGAGGAGATGTCATTTAAAGATTTCACTATATACATATAAGGCAAATTAGTCCCGCCCCTGGTGGTCATGTTTTTTTCCCGATCGGAATAATTTAGCAATCTTGGTAAATTGGTTTATGAAGTCTAAAACCAATCCCATGCCTCTAATTCTCTGAGACATAAGCATAATAACACTGGGCATGCAAAACTTTAACCAAGTATCCAAGTTAGAATCAGGGCCATAATTTGTATAAAATTCAGTCCAAGAGTTATCCTCCTTGGTTTCCTGATCCCCCCTGAACAATACCATAAACAATGTCTGAGATATAAGCTGGACAGTAGCTTGCATGCAAACTTTAACCAAAAAGTCTAAGTCAAAAAGTTGCCCTATTCTGAATTATATTCTGTCAAAAACTATCTGCCACTATAGTATGATACTATTGATCATATGGAAAAGTTTCAAATCAAACCCATACCTGGTTACAATTCCATCAAGAGTTATCTACCTTAATAGTATGATACAACTTAACATATTAAAGATGTTTCAAATCAATCCCATGCCTGGACTCTGAGATATGAGCATGATAGTACCTTGCATGCAAAACTTAAACCAAAATTTCTAAGTTAACTAGAAATGTGTCCATAGGACACGGATGCCCCCACCATTATGTTTATTATGATTTTTTTGTAAGAGAATATGAAAAACTTGAAATATACAAGATGACCCTGACCTCAACCAAGTGATGTGACCTTGTCCTTCAAGCTAGCAATCTGTACATGTTTTGTGACACAGTGTTTTGTCCCTCCTTGTGCCAAATTATTTCAAAACATGACTATACACAACAAAGATACAGCCCAGACAGGACTTCTTACACAAATTTTAAAATTAACTAACTGCTGTGACCTTGACTTTGAAGCTAACAACTTGGTTCTTATTTGCATTACATCATATCCTTGGGATCATTTGTGCCAAGTCATTTCAAAACACGATCATTCACAACAAATTTACAGCCCAGACTTGATTCAAAGGTCAACCAAGTGCTGTGTCCTTAAGTGTTAAGATGATTGCTGAAGAAATTAAGATGCTAGAGTGTACACAAAGTGAAATCTCACATATCTTTAAATTAAAAGGGGCGAAACTCCTGACCTTATTGGCTAATATCCACCATAATTGTACTTGTGCAAGACTTTTCAGCTATAAATATTGTCATAAAGTTTCATGATGATTGCTTAAGATATGAAGGTGCTAGAGTGTAAACAAAGTGAAATCTGGCATTAAAAGGGACCATTACTCCTGACCTTATTGGCCCATATCAGCAATAATCAAACTTGGAAAAGAGATTATGACTAAAAACATTATCAGGAGATGTTTGCTTTAAAAATAAAGTTGCTAGAGTGTACACTAAGTGAAATCTGTCATTTTCTTATAATAATTAAAATAGTGAAATCTGGCAATTTTCTATCATTTAAGAGCCATAACTCCAGACCTTATGGCAGCTATCAGCCATAATGAAACTTATCTGGGAGATTATGCTTGTAAGCATTGTCAAAAAGTGTTAAAAAATTTGATTAAGAAATAAAGATGTTAGAGTGTACAAAAAGTGAAATACAGTAGAACCATGTTAAACCGAAATCCTTGGGACCAAGCTTAAAACTTTGAAATAATGATTCTTCAGATTAAAAATCTGATGGAAATTTCAGTTTGTGAGCATGCATGTCCAGGGGTGTAAAATATTGTATTGAAATATTCACATGTGACATAATCATAAGCATGACTGGTATGTACTCGATTATTTCTGGTTAAAATTTTCGCCTGCTATGATTCGAAAATTTATTTACCCATAGTAATGGAATTTTCTAGAGTAAAGAGGATTTTCACATTTAGAGTGCTTTCCGATGGTGTCGCGGGTTCTCTGGTATCGCCGTATTGTCATTTTGTTAGGAAAGACTTTGCCGATCGCCACCTAGTGACACCATTTTGTAAACAGGAAGCTACGATTTTAATTGAAATAAACAAAAAGTAATAAGTCTCCGTAAATGGTAAGAAAAAATGTAAATTTCTTGCAGTATTCCAACCTTTAACCATTACGCTTACCTGTATCACCCCATGTCCGCTAAAAACCGTTTTATAGCATAAATAATGAATTGAAAGACTCGACAAATGCTAGATCTTCGTCTGCTGCATTGTTTTATCAAATTTATGAATGATGATTGTTTTGATCATGTAGCGACATCTGTAGGTGGAGCCAGCGGTCTTTTTTTAAGAAATACCGCAATACCAGAAAATCATGGGATTTTTTAAGTAGGACAAACATGGTGAACAATAACATGTTTTAAAATGTACCGCGATGTGAGGGAACACCATCCAAATTAATAAGCTTAAACAAATGCATTTCGGCATAGTTTTGTACAAAATTATGCGGTTTTGGGGTTAACGTTGAATTAAATCATATAGAGATAATTATTACCTTATTTATGAATGTTGCATACTTTTTATTTTGCTATGCTTTTCGATATGACGTCGCTTTGCCACAGAAAGAAAATATCATAAAGCGACTGCATATTATATAATAGGACTACTATAAAACCAATCAACACCTTATTAGAGGAATGTGGATGTTATTTTAAAACCTTAAAATAACACCTATACTAAGTTACATGTCACGATTAAAAATTGACCTGTAATTTAAAAAGGTTAAGAATTGCAAGAATTGCCTTGTAAAAATGGTTACAAAGTGACTGAAAAATAATGTTACTAACTGGTTTGGTTATGAAATTGTTTGGTTACGAATTGATCTGTATTCTATAATACAATATCAAGCTGCCCTTCTTCATGGTATCAAATTTGTATACCCAGACACCAACCCAATCACCACAAAGTAGACAATATTATGCAAGATAATGTCTGATATTTACCTTTATTGCGATCTTTTCCCGGAAGTCTAGTACAAATTGTTATATAGTGCCACCTAGTCAAGGTAGATAACTGCCGAATTCAAAGTGCCGTAAGTACTGAACGGAATTATTTGGATTGAAATATTTCTGTCAAACAGTCAACGGTCCTGAATATGTGAGCATGTTATCACAACATATTTAAACTTCAGTTTATCCTAATATGAACTAAAGCACAGCCTCAGAGCGGGCGAAGCATGATCTAGATGTACTAGTTTTTTTTTCAGTGTCGGAATACGTACTGAATTAATTTCAAGGGGGAAACTGGAATACACAGCCTCTGTCAAGGATCGAACCCTAGACCCTTGTGTCAGAAGACCGAAACTCTAACCACGTCACTAAAGAGCAAAGCTGTTGGAAGTGCCTATGTAGGTCAATCACTACACACCTCCCCTTTTATTCATCTACTCTAATCACGTCACTAAAGAGCTAGCCCAACGGCAAGGCCGCTGGAATTGCCATTTGTACGCAAATCATTACAGCACATTCTACGTAGATAAGAACACACTCATTAATTCTTAGGATTTATATAAAAGTCCAGCAATTTCCCGAAAATGAAAAAATAAAAAAAGTTTCAAATGGTTAAAGATAATTGAATATCACTGCATATATTAAACAAGCAAGGTTAATAATTCCGTGTCGCTTGCCGGTGTCCATAGATATAGTCATGCCTCCAGTCACAATACGCACATGTTTTTAAAGTAAAAACAATGACAACAACAAGCAGAAATGAAAAACTCTCCCCACCCCAGAGAACATCTCAACTTGAATTCATCAATATGTGGTTCTAATTCCTATTTTTTTTTTTCTGTATAGACATATTTTATGTATATTAAGATTAAACATGGCAGTGTCCTGGCCCAGTAAGGAATGTACAATTTGCAGAAAAAAAAACTTGTATATAAAGACCAGTATTACCACATAACATCGAAATTTATCTCAAGAATACATTATAATATTTACCATCGAAACTTCATTTGGGAAACCCAAATCCCCATATCTTACCCCGATGGCAGCATCATTGCAATAGATTGAGTCAAATTCAAATTCATTAAGTATGCCAGTACAGTGTTACTTTTTATTTCTGTGTCATGTTTCAGAGTTGGAATAGGCCGTGCACTTATTAATTAGTAACCTGTGTGATATGGCTAGACACAAACGAAACACAATTCTGGGAGGCTGATTTAATCGGTTGGGCTGGGGTGGCGGCCCAGTGAAAAAATACATATTGAATTTTGTTTGCATGTTGGTTTGTTTACTGGGTTTAACGTTCTGATGACAGTATTTCAGTCATTTGGAGACTGTGTCCACTTGAGACAGATATATATATAGCGCTACCACACTGCAGTATCACGCTGTAGACACGAGACATAATGCAGCACCCATGGCATCACATTATACTGACAACGGATCAACCAGTCCTGGAATTACCCTAAATATATATTAAGCGCGAAGCAAAGGACCTAAACTAGTTTTTTTTTACGAATTTGGTATGTCACGGCTAGGGATCGAACATTCCGAGGCAGACGCTCTATCCACCCAGCCACCATGACCGGTCATTTCGAAATTTCTAGATTACCTCTTTTTAGAACAGATCACGAGTATCACGAAAACAAAAGAAGAATAGGAATTAAAGGGTAAACAAACTTGTCATCTTTGAAATCAGTAATATTTATTATTAAATACCTTTATATATGGCTAAAACAAACCTTTATTTTGAAAGAAAGGTACAAAGCAACAGTATTTGTTTTAACTTTTTTCGGCGTAGCTGTATAAAATCGATTTCGATGTTTATTTTTAGACCAAAATCCCCCCTGCAAATCTGCAGAAGTGGACTCGCCCACTTTAACCTGTTGATCATGTAGTATGCGGAGGAGGTGGAAGTTAACCCATATATTATAATTAACACATACTTTCCTATCAATTAGGGGGTCTTACTTTATCAATACGGATCTAACCAACAAATATTATGAATCTTACATATACAATAACATACCTTTGACCCTTTTTTGTAATAAGTAAACTTAACCATGTCAGTGTGTACAGAATGTATATAAATAGACTGCATGATCACTATTTTAAGAATACATCTTGGTTCCCGGAAATACAGTCTATTATTAGATTGTAGGAGTTCAGTTTGTTTTCCATTTTACGCCGAATATCTTTTTTTAAAGATATTTCTTGTTTTCTAATGTTCAAACATTCAGATTTTATTTTTAATGAATACTACATAGGTATACTTCTCTATAAGATAAAAACTTGTAAACAATGGGTCATCAGTCTGGTGCTTTAAGAAAATACAATTTAAGTCAGTGGGTGGAGAATTTAGGAGTTGATAAATATTTATTTACTTTGAGTACAAAACTGAAGGAATTAGAGACAGGAGTAAAGACGGAAGTCAAGAAAGAAATCGAGGCTGTACACAGACATGTAGCTGCATTGAAATGAAGGGTCAACCAAACGGTGGATCTATACGGTCTAAAGTCTCAGATACGGAAACTTCAAAGGAGAAACATATCAGCTGGAAACATTTCGATCAAGAAAGAAAATGAGATGAAAGAACAGCTTATTGAGAGAGAGACAAAATTCAAAGTTCAGGAGGATGAGATCAACAACCTCGAACAATATACCCGAAGAAACAGTGTTCGAATATACGGAGTCAATGAAAGAGAGAAAAAGGAAACACACAGAGAAACGTCAGTTTTGATAACTATCTGACAGCTCGATACACATTCGATAATTTATAAATAAACCAAAAATAAATAATATAAATAAACCAAATAAACTAAAAATAAATCATAAATATCGAATACAACCTACTTTTCTATAGCTTAGCGAATGGTTGTGGCTTCCTGTGCGCCAAGGTATATTTAAACATTCTTTCTCTCTCTCTCTCTCTCTCTCTCTATCTCTCTGGTGTGGAAGGGGATTTTAGGGGGATACGAGGAACGACTATAGATGTTCCTTCCCATGGGAAAATTTCCCCAAATAAATAAATACTTGACAATAAATTGTATCTTGGATCAAACGTTTATTGGAAAGTTAGTGAGTGTTGCGAAAAAAAAAAAAAAAAAGGCAATGTACATGTATTCTAGCAGAAAATTTGATGTTTCAAGATCAGTCTTAACTAGAAGTCGTTTGTTTAAGATACAAACGAAGCGGCTTTCCGTTTGCTTATTTGAAGGGTTTTGAATATATAATACAAAGAAATGGAATAATGATGCTTAATAATGTAAGATTTAATACGCTAATCATCATAATCATAAATATAAACTTATGTTCAAAAATAAGCTTTAAATCTTTATTTTTTTTTTTTTTTTATCTTCTTAAGAAGATATTGAGAAAGCATAAATATGGATCTTTTCTGATTACACAACCGTTCACTATCATGCAGGGAAAAAACACAACAACAACAACAAAAAAACAACAACAACAAAACAAACAAAACAAGAAATATCTTTTAAAAAAGATATTCCGAGTAGCTATATAATTGTCAATCGTAACATGAAAAACAGATTATAACTATAATTATAATGTTGGAAACGTTAGCAAAAGCTACTGTAAAGACTATATAACAAAACAGATTTAATTTGCGAACAATAAAAAGTTTCTCTACTTGGTTCCATTCAATATTATACAATTGCTGATTTTTTTTTTAAGTAAAGACAATTCATATGTAGCCAAGCGAAACCGAAAGATCAGAAATCGCGTATATCCGATTAATGTTTTCAGATCCGCACAATGAACTGCACAATTTCTCCGTAGTAGCTACCTCCCCAGAAGGCCGAGTCCACTTTCACAAATTAGGGGAAAGTGTTGTCTAAAAATAGGCAAAGGTTTCCTTCTTATTTAGTTTTATCTTTAAATCATATTGTCAAAGCAGCATCCTAAATTGATATGGAAGTGTTAAATTTTTATTAGTGTGTTACCTTTTATGTTTAAACTGAAAAAGAAACCTGCTATATCAGGTAGAACGATATATACAACCTGAAAATTCCAATTTAAATTGGAATATCCAAAAATTAAATTATACAAGCCAATGATAGCATTGCATTTACTCTGATTATTTGCCTACCAACATTTGCTTGGTTGAAGAAGTAGGTCAAAATCAATTTTATACAGCTACGCCGAAAAAAACATGACAATTTTAAGATAATACTATCCTCAAGAATATTTTTGTTAAGTTATTCAATCTATTTTTTTTATTCTTTATTTAATATCCATTTCTTCGTAAGCATATGACTTAACAAATATTCATTGCAATTTGTTCCATGTAACTAAAATTGAAAAAAGTTAAAAAAAAATTTGAAATCGATGACTTTCAACCTTTAAATTGATTGAGTTTTACATTTGCAAAAATTGATGGAAACAAAGGCAGAGTTGTAAGCAACATCATGAAAATAATTTCTTATTTCTATGTAATTAACGTTATAAACGTCTTGAAACTTTCAACAATTCATTTGCTTTATATATTTGCTTATTTTTCCACCTTTTAAACCTTTAGAAAACATAAAAAATCGATAGGTATATATAAAGGTATTTGTCATTTTCTTCAGGTTTGCAGGAAGTCGTGATAGCAAATGCAATAAGTTATCCGTATAGGTTTTCTGGCTCTAGTATAATTATACTAATTCATCGTAAATGCGACTCATTTACTCAAAATCGTATCATAATTCACTATTCAACGCAGGCACTCTTTCCTGCAAAAGAACAATCGGGTCTTGCTTAGCCAATCCAATTACCGCTTCCATTTCTTTCCTCAAATTAAAAGATTTCATGAATTAGCCCTTTTACGAAAAACATAAATAAGTCATGTTTGATAACGTAATCACTTGAAATTTTCTGGATTTTTTTTCGCATTTAAGGTACGCATATTACTTATTTAAAGTTAATATCCAATTTTTTTAATTTTAACATAAATTCCTTAAGGTATGCTTAAGATTGGCATCAATCCTCATGACGCTGGAGCGTGAATACAAATTGAAATGAATGAATTTTATATTTCAACGACGTCAAAATCAAGTGACTAAAGAAAAATATTTTTTTGCAAGAACATGTTCAGCTAACGTTCTATTAATCCAGAAATAAGATATCTTCGAGAATGCGAACAAGTTTGTTTTCACATTTTCAAGTAGGCATTCCACCAAACATAATATCTGCCATGTTTGATGGCGTAATCACTTGAAATTTTCAAAACCTTATAAACGTACTAAGTTTCGAAATTTTTGAAAATTGTAAGTTCATTGGTCTTATTGGCGATTTTATATGATTTTTTAAAAATGATTCTTGCTTTAGTATGCATGATGTCATAACCACGTGACAAAACAAACATTTCTTGTAGTATGCATCACTTCAATTTTAACACTATCAATTCTGAAGATTTAATTAAGATTGAAAAAAAAAAATTCATGATACCAGAGCGAGAGAAATTTTTAAAAAGAAATGTTTTTTGTTGTTGTCTTTTTAATGACGTAATAACCACGTGACTTAAGAGAAAATCATTCAGAAAATAGAATGTAAACCTCTATGCCGATATGCTTTTCAACTTTCGTGCATCTAGCGCATCAGGGGGCTTTGTAACATTTAAATTTAATATTAGGACCAAATTTCGAAACTCGGTATTGCCATGAAATCTTAATCTTTTCGAATTTGGAAATTTGAATGCCAAAATACACATCTACATCTTTAAATATAAAGTGAAAATATCAAGATATTCGGACCATAATTGAAGGCTATAGAGTGCGAACAAACTTTTGAAGCTGACGTCTAATCTGACGCCATATGACGTAAATGAAAAAAGAAAATGATTGAATGTATAAAAAGATACATTTTTATGTTTGCTATTTCAATTTCAGTAAAATTGACTCAAAATGTATGATGCCAGAGGGAGAGAAATCTTTGAAAAAATAGGGTTTTGTCCTTTAAATGACGTCATAACCACTTGACTTAAGAGGAAGAAAGTAGACCTCTGAGTCGATATGCTGTCCAATCTCCATTGAACTTTTTTGTCGAGGCATTTTAATTTTCATGTTGCTCAGACACTGACAACATATTGAAATTAACTCTTAGATTTGGTTGGAAAAAAAGGAATAATAATAAGAAGAACTAGACTTTGTTTGTCCCGAACAAACGATAGGGCTTTCTGGTCTTATGACCTTAGTGTCATTGTGACCTTGACATTTGACTTTATTACCTAAAAATCATAGGTGTCATATACAGGGCGTGGACAATGCCCCTTCCAAGTTTCACAGACATAGGATTATTTCTTCTTAAGTAATAAATAAAAGGGTTTATATTAAAAGTCACTTTGATCCTTACCTTTGACCTAATGACCTCAACATTTAAAAAAGGATCGTGAACTGGCCATAGACAATGTCGCTAACAAGTTTCACAAACTAAGGCTTATTCATTTTCACGTAATTCAGCGGACAAGGGTTTTTATATTAAATGTCAGTGTGATTTTGACTTTTGATGGAATGACCTCAAAATCAATAGGGGTCTTCAACTGACAATAGGCAATTTCACTAAGTTTCAGCAAGAGGGCCATGATGGCCCTGAATCCCTCACCTGAGAAATATTGCCTTCATTGTCTTTTATAACACAGTCATACTGGAGACAAATAAATGCAAAAGTACAGCAAAATAATCGTAATTCCACATAAAAACTGTACCTGTGATCCAAATCTTGATGGTTATAGCTATAAAATCAAGTGACCCCTAGAGTGGGGCCAATTTTGACCCAAGAACCATGATTTTAACAAACTTGGTAAATGTCTATAAAGCCATGTAAAACACTAAATATCTAAACTCCAAGCTTTGTGGTTTCTGAGGAGAACATTTTTCTATTTTTTTTTCTATACAAGTCTATGTTTAATCAAGTGACCCCCGGGATGGGGCCAATTTTGACCCCAGGGCCATGATTTGAACAAACTTTGAAAAGATCTACTAGACAATGCTACTCACCAAATATCTAAACTCCAGGCTTTGTGGTTTCTGAGAAGATTTTTCTTGTTTCCTATATAAGCCTATGTAAAATCAAGTGACCCCTGGGCGGGGCTTATTTTGACCCAAGGGCCATGATTTGAACAAACTTTGTAGAGATCCACTAGACTATGCAACACACCAAATATCTAAATTCCAGGCCTTGTGGTTTCTGAGAAGAAGATTTTTCTATTATTTTCCTATATAAGCCTATGTAAAATCAAGTGACCCCTGGGGAATGGACCAATTTTGACCCCAGGGTAATGATTTGAACAAACTTGGTAGAGGTTTACTATACAATGCTACACACCAAATATCTAAGTTCTAGGCCTTGTAGTTTTGCAGAAGAAGATGTTCAAAGTTTGCATTTTTAAAATCTATTTTTAGCTCCTGTGACCTACTTTTTGAACCAATCAAAGTAATTTGAACAACTTTGATTGAGGGAATGATAAGGATGATTCCTGTGAAGTTTGGTCAAAATCTTTCAGCGATTTAGGAGGAGATGTTGTGTTAAGGAAATTGTTGACGCCGGACGCACGCACGGACGGACGCGCGCTCGCACGGAGGACGGACGCCGGACACAAGGCGATCACAATAGCTCACCATGAGCACGTTGTGCTCAGGCTAGCTAAAAACCTATACTTATTCCTTCTCAATTTATTATGCAGACAAGGATTTTACACTAAGGGTCAATGTGACCTTGACCTTTAACGTAATGACCACAAAATTAATAGTGATCATCCACTATCCATGTCAACCTCTTATCTAAGTATGAAGACAGCACACATATTAATTATCAAGATTTTGAGTGGACATTGATATGGCTAACGGGTGAACAGATGGACAAGCGCCTTATCATAATTAGGGCGTATAATAAAACTAGGTATCGTAAGAAAGCTCTTACAGCAGCAGGGGGGGGGGGGGGGTGAATGCAGAAACTAATGGGACCGCTCCCGGACCCCACCGCCACCCCCAGCACCATTTCACGCGCCAATTTAGTACCCATACAGAGCCCTAGGGACGGCCCACAACCCTCGCCGGCCCGGGCTCAAGGGGGGAGGGGCGAAAAAGTGAGCAGATAGAGAGCTAGGCGTACAAACGAAACGGCAAGGAACGTCCTGATAGGCCTTTCGGCGGGGGGGGGGGGTTCTGATGTGGATGAATCGCCCCGCTCTGCAATGGAAGCCATCGTACAGCGGCGGCAGTCAAGAAACGACCCAGGCCGTACAAGAAACGGCCCAGGACGGAGAGAAATTGTGTGTATCGTACAGCAGGAAGGTCCTGCTGTAGGTGGTGGTCTGAATCTCTAATACGAACGCAGCTCAGGAGGAATTCACCGGCCCGGGCTTAGGGACGGCCCACAACCCTCGCCGGCCCGGGCTCAAGGGGGGCAAAAAAGTGGGCAGGTAGAGACCTCTGCTATTAGTCTGAGGTAGAGACCTGGGTTTTCTCTCGGAGACATTCCCCGTTAAGCCTCCGAAGGCCGGCATCGACCTTATTCTGCCGATGCATTATAAAGGTCACCATAATAAATGTGGCGACAGGGATAGATAGCTGGATCAGATTGATGATTGTCGGGGGACACATACTCGCTGATTATTCTCTGTACATAGGTGGTGGGTCTGAGCCTCTAACACAAACGCAGCTCAGGAGGAATTCAACTGTTTGGCGATTTCTGCGAGCGCTTCTTTGCGGCCTTCGTCTAGGAGTTTTTTTCGAAGCTCGTCCATGTTTACCGGAGATGGCGCCTGTTTGGCATAGACCTCCCGTTTCAGGTCTTCAAACTTCTGGAGCTCATCTAGAACAAGCCTGTACTCGATGTCAGAAATGTTACCGTCTGTCAGGGATTTGCTAACGATGTCGGAGATCGTATTCAGCTTTACACGGGCAATCGTCTCAATGCGTCGATGCTTGAGGTACTTGCGGGAAAGGCGCCGCCCAGCCACCTTGCCAATAACACAGAGACCCGCACAACCGAGAGACCCCAGTTCGAGCCCTACAGCGACCGGAATGGCCACGACTGTCGAGAAGAAGTAGACGCCACCGATTCCAAGTCCCCCCCAGCGGCCGCCAAAGCAGCGTCAGCGCCATCTACGGCGTTCAACGCCCTTCTATATTTCTTGCATAGGCCAGACCTTTTTTCGGCCTCGCGCGTTAAATCGGCCTGAATGCGCGTTATTTGTTGAAGACGGTAAGCGTGACCATCGCCCTCAGTTGGCAAGGAGGGATACAGGGGCGGTGCCGTAGGTTGTTGTAGTTCATCCTTCATATTCGTATAATATATGTTGTTACCTCTCCAGTTCAATTAAGATTGCGACCACACCGGAAGCGTGGGACCTACTCGTGTCACGCGTCTGAAAGTTGATAATATCACCTTTCTCAACTTGCAGAGGCTGTAGGAAGGTCTTGGAAGTGAAATAAGAGTACTGGACCTTAGTGATATCATAGCCTTGTTGAAATTGTCCATTTAAGGTGACACCTACAGACACTTGATCCTCCGACTGTCCATCACGCTCGGCCGCGGACAGAGACATTGAAATGATCTTGCCTTTTTTCATCATGACGTAGCCCACTTTGCTCTGAGGCAGACCATCCGAGTTGGAGCCGAACGACCATTCGAACTGCCCACCAACCAAAGGTCCACGCTCCTCGGCCACTAGAGTTATTACGGGGTCGGGAATTTGGATTAGACCGAGCCTTGCATCGACGTACGCTTTGTTTACGGCATCTTTAGAGTGCCGAGGAAGCTGTACATTTATGATCCGGTGACCTCCAAGGTCAAGGTCGTCTTCCATGGGCGTTTCACCATTTTTCCTCACGACTTCGCCCTTAAAATGGTCCCACGCTGCCTGGACTATTTTCGCAGAAACACCGTCAGTAGCCCTGCGACGTCACCGACGTTCATAAGCCGACCTCCTTCTAAGTCTACATTTCCATCATCCGTCTTTTTGAGATACTGCGATAGATCGGGAGGTGCGGACCGTCGCGAAGCGACTGCATCGACGTAAGCCAGGGTGGCGTAATTGCCCTTAGAGGATTTATACCCCCGCCCGCCAAAGATACTCATTTCACCTCAAGGTCGACAGTCACTGGCAAGCCGTGGTTGTTTATAATGTTACCACGCTCGTCTCTAACTGAGAGAGAAAGCTCTGAGATGGTACCCTGTCTCAGAAGTTTGAACTCGGGATTGGGGAATACTGACGTTTTGATCTCCCCGTATTCCCAGTCTCCAACGGCGACAGCGGCGAGCAGACTACTGGGGGCGCCGTTCAGGGCGTTCTCGGTAGTGTTTAGCTGCTCCAGATGAATGAACAACAATCTGTTCGGACTGAAATTTACCGGACGCAGCCCACGCACACCCGTGTGTGGGCTGATCGGCATTTGGCTCTGGTCGAAGCCAAGAAGCTGCAGCAACCCCTCCGTGAAATGTACGTCCCTTTCATTAGGTTTGATAGCGAGGAGTCCGGTTGTCTCGTTCGGCGCTAGGATTAGGTCCTCGAACAAGGAGTTGAAATACGAACGTAGCTGCTGAAGAGTCCAAAGTCCGGGAGGAACCATCTTTCTCACCCCTTTGGACGTGACCGCCTCGTTTTTTGTGACATTGAACCAGCCAATCGTGTATGTGATGGACCGCAGCCCGACTCTGAGACATCCGTCTCTATTGTCGATTGGCTTTTGGAGGTAGGTTGGGCCCGTAGTTATATCAGTAATCGTCTGAAACATCTTGCAATATTCCGATGGAGGTATTTACGTTCAATAGCGGTGCGAAGTATAAGGCAGGGGGGTATCAGCGGAGCCTAACCGCCAACAACTTGTCCACGATACAGATCGTAGCCGCCCCCGGCAAGGTCTTCTCTGCGAAAATGCCCGACATCTGGCGCCAGTACCGTCTACCCAGGGTCAAAACAGATGCCACAGTTCAAGCTTGGACTAAAAGCCCGATGCAGTTCTGGCAGAACCAGGTCAACTTTGCAGTCTGGTGCGCAACTTCCGGTTCGGGAGTTTCATTTAATGACCACCTGAATGGGCCGGCGGGGCACAAGACTCTGCTCATTCATTCTGTATACCTCTTTCACGTCTACTACACCATAAGGCGCATTCTGACGGAAATGAAATGCGCCCTTCCACAGGACGCGTCCTGGGACCCCCTAAACAATACATACGACCGGAGAGCGTATGAACGGCTTTGCCAGGAATTCGGGGTCGATCCCCAGACAGACTGGCGTCAGAAAGAGTATCCGAACAGCCGCGGCCTGGGGGACGTTCACACCAGGGGGCACGTTGCGTGGACCCAGACAGACTTCCGACACGACAATCAGGCAAAACACATCGCCAGGCAGAACGCCGGAAGCCTAGACCCCGAACACATGACATTCGGCTCGGAGGTCTCTGGAGGCCGTCATTGTGGAGTTTCATCGTGCGACTGGCTACCGCCTAAAAAGGCCCACATCGAGTTCATCGAGCAAGATCCCGGCGTTGACGGCTCTTGGAGCACGTTCGTGCTTGACAACTCGAAAGGCTTCACCCAAGCCGGCATGGAGCGAATCAACGACTCAATCCGGACATATGTGTGGGCTCTGCTCGGTGCCCAGGCACAAACCAAGTCCAGGATCATCGACAAGACATCGGGCGGCTTCGAGGCTCAAAAGCAGTTCCTAGCCCTAGTGGAGGATGCGATCAACTCTCCGGTTGACATCCAGGCCTCTATCACCCGTTACCAAGGCGTTCTGCAGTACGCCGGGAGTGAGCTTAACATGGTCTTTGGGACAGGACTGTACATGGCTCCAAGCGACATGCTTCTTAATATAAATCCAGGCATCGCGGGCTACAACAACAAAATTCTGAGGGCTCCGGCCGGCCTCTTCATCGGCACGGTTCAAAGCAACTCTGCTCCAGTTCAGGGGCATGACAGCTTCGATGATGGTAAAATCGCGGGCAACAAAATTCAGAAGGACCCCCCATAGGCACGGTTCAAAGCAACTCTGCTCCAGTTCAGGGGCTGCAGCATGGCAGCTTCGATGATGGTAAAATCGCGGGGCCTCCGCGGGCGGACCCACCGACTCATAAGGGAGTATCAACGCTGCCCGCTGCAAACGCAGCAGCTGCGCGGGCACACTCCGACGAGAAAAGGGCTCTGGTTGTGGGCGGAATTGCGGTCGGGCTAGTGGCCCTTTGGCTAGCGCTTCGCTAGCCACTCGCGAGTTGCGACTAGCAACAGGCCTCCAACAGCAATGACCAACGCCCAAGTGTGCTCAGCAAGCCATCCAACTGCCTTGCCGGCGGTCGACAGCAACCACGAAACCACGCTGCCTATGATGCCGGGGATGGCGGCCGCGAGCTTACCCGCAAGCTTACCAAGAAGGGTGGCGAGAGCTTTCAGCTGCTTTTTCACCCATTCTTTTACCCCACCCTTATCAGTTGGCGCAGGGGGAGTGGCCCCGCCTGCACCGCCTCTTGTTAGTGCTAGAACGAGCGTGCTGATGGTCATCCCCATCGCTGTGAGGATGGACACGACGGTGATCCCCTGCTCTCGGAAGAGAGTCTTGATCCGTTCAGCCAGCGTGGCGTCTTCATGCATCATTCGCCGCAGGGTGTCCCGAATCCGGCCGATCTGCGATCTGAGAGCTTCTCGGTTGAACGAAGCCGCCTCGAGCCTAGCCGCCCGCTGGTCATTAAGATCAGCGATGCGCTGTCTGATCTCCCGCCGCAGCTGCTCGTCTTCTGTTTCTCCCAGTTTTCTTTTTTCCCGTTCAATGTGTCTGTCGAGCTCAGAGAGCCTTGCCAGGTTATTAACAAGCTCACCGCGCTGGGTTTGCATAGCCTTATCGAGTCCTCGGAGTTCCCGGTACCGCATTACTAACTCGGACCTGTCCAAGTCCGATGTACTCAGTGGTGAGTCGTTGATCGTTTTCAACGCGGTCTCCTCCGCTTCCGTCAGGGCGTGGGTTGCTCTGTCGACATCTACCACCTCAAGACTTCCGCCGGCCGCTTCGCCCAGTACTCCATCAGCCCGCTGTATCTGGGTGACAGCTTCAGCGGGTAGAATCATCTTTTTCCCACTCCAGTCCGAGAAACCGAGTTCCTCACGGACTATTGCCGAACCCCCTTTCCCTATCTTACTTGCTATAGTGGTTAGCTTTAGGGGTTTTCCGTCGCGAGCATTGATCAGATCAACATCCGGATGAGCCCTTAGGCGGAGTTGACCCTTTCTGTCGACCACAAATTTATTGTAGTCCTTACCGGCGGCGGGAGATCCCTCAATCAAATTGTTATAAAACCCATTAACGGCATCCATGAGTAATTCATTGGAAAGCGATGTGGTTGCGATGACGTCATCGGCCGGCGACGTCCGGTCGCTGAAATCTTGTAGTGGTATATCTTCATCGGCCATAATCATGTATTAGACCCAAACGTCGGCGAGTTCAATACATGATCATGGCACAAAGCGCATACGGTAGAAAGCTCAACCCGTACCGACGCCTGAGAGAGCCCTAGGGATCAAAGGCACTCGCCAAACGGTTGTGATCACAAACAACCCCTCCACAATCGACCAAAATCAGCAGCTCTTAGTGAGGTTCCCGAACCTTGGGGCTAGTGATGTCATAGTCCCCGGAACAACTCGTTTAGCATTCCAAATCAAGCTGGACTCAACCGATGCTAACCGCCTAGTGGTCAATAATCTTGGTAGGGCCATCGTGAAGAAGACCACGATCAAAATTTCTGGGAACGAGGCCATGAGCATCGATGACAGCGATGTGTTCGGATGCTACGTGGACCTCTGGAAAACCGACAACGAGCGGGCGAACTCACAGTACCAGGGTATTGACACCACGAAGGACAGAAACGTAACGAAGAATAGACTCGATGCTGGAGACAAGGCGACTAACAAGGTGAAGGACGTCGCTGTTGCCAAGGCTTACGGGAACCGCTTCTACATCCCACTCGACTTCGAACTCTTGGAGAGTCACATGCCCTTCTTTCAGTCCGCTTTCGGTGACAGGCTGGAATACGAACTTACGTTCAACGATTACAGTCGTGTAGTCCGGGCAGCCGGTGACGCGGCTGCCAAATTCTCAGTCGAGGGCATTGCCTTGGAGTTCGAGATGGTGACCAACAGGGAGCTGGCCGACAACATCCGCAACCAGTATGCGGGGAATGTAGCGATCCTTTACGACAGGGTCCTCCGACACAGCAGAATGGTGAAGAACAAGAAGGACCCGGTGTGGAACATCAGCCTGAACGTCCCCGCTCGATCGATGAAGGGGCTCTTGATGCTCTTCGAGGAACCGGCTGATGCATTTGCTCGCCAGAGCGAGGCGTTCTACAACCCCAAGATCACGAAGGTGGAGGTCGCTGTCGAGGGCATTCCAAACCAGCTCTATGCGCAAGGCATGCGCCCTTACCAGGCGTGGGACGAGGTCAAAAAACTAATGGCGGGCGGATTAAAACGGCATCCCGAAGTGGCTATGGTGGCCAAGGACCTCAGTGTCCACGCTTGCGACCTGGGCAAGTACCTCACGGAGGAGTTCGCTCTCTGGCTGGACTTGAGATCAACCGACGACGACGGCCTGCACGGCAATGGCCGCCGGGTCGAAAACGCGAGCCAGGGTATTACGATCCAGATCACCAAAGAAGTAGAAGCTGAAGCTCCATTGAACATGTACCTCTTCGTAATCATGGATGCGCAGCTCAACATCGAGAATGGGCGATTCGTGTCGGCCATTTACTAGCGACTTAGTCACTGAGCCCCACTCGGCGATAATCTGCGGCATGACTGGCTGCGGGAAAACGAAATTCGTGCTTGACCTCCTCGAGGGCCCATTCCGCGACCGTTTCGAGCACGTCGTAATCCTGTGTCCCACGATCAGGCACAACACGACCTATCTGGAGCGCGCATGGGTGTGTACAGACGAGGAGGTTTATGTTCTGGATCCGGGTGAACGGCTTCACGACTATTTGCGCGCTTTCTATCGAGTATTTCAGGGTGAGCCGACGTTGTATGTCATCGATGACATGGCCGCGAGTAAACAGCTTACCAAGAAAAAGGACATGCTCTCAGAGTTGGCATTCAGCGGCCGGCATGCCAAGCAATCGGTCTGGGTCCTGGCTCAGAGGTACAACGCCATCCTCAAAGATCTCCGAGAGCAAACGCGTTGGGTCGCCCTCTTCCACTGCAAGGATCGGGACAGTTTCGAAGAGTGCTTGCGCGAAAATGATATTATCCCCGCAGACGAAAGACACGCTGTGCGTCAACGACTCGCCAAAATGAGGCACGCAAAGCTTATTTTAAACACCTCGCAGCCAAGTAGTTATCACGTGCTAGCATGAAAGGCCTATATGTTGTTGGCGCCACGTGCTAGCATGAAAGGCCTATATGTTGTTGGCGCATGCGTCTGGAGCGCCGCGTTACTTTTTATTTTCATCACAATTAGACTGGGGAGGTATGTGACTATTGCAATGGAATGCGACGACATTATTGACGAGCTCCTTGCCGACGAGCCGACTGTGCGGGTCGTTGATCGACCTCGTGGCCGGGTAGAAGGCGATGAGCCTGAAAAAACACATGAGCAGAGACGGCGGTTGGATGAGCCCGAAAAAGCAGAACGACATGAGCAGAGACAGCGGTTGGTTGCGCTCGCTATTGGGGGGAAGTCAAAGCAGTACATTGGCAGAGAGATTTCTGCCGATCAAATCGATCGTCTACCCGATGAGGAGTTTGGCAGGCTCTACGCCCGATATGAGGCTCGACTGGGGGCTAGTATGACCAAGACCCTTGGCTCTGCGGTGCTGCAGATTTACACCATGGCGGCTATCCGTTTTCTCCCGATTCCGGCTGATAAACAGCCTTTACTGATTGCCGACCTCGAGGCAGATCCGTTTGTTGGGCATGCCTTAAATACCATCACCTGCGAGCTATACCACCGCTATGGCATGTACTTAGCTCCTCTTACAGCAATGCTAAGCTCATTTAAACACTGCCAAGCATCTACTGAGGACGATGGCGGAACAAACCTTAGCAATGGAGGGAACACCGGAGGAGCCGCCGCCAAAAGAGGAGGCGACACCAGTTCGTGCGCCGGAGGAAGTCCGGCCAGAGAGGGTGACTAGGAAAAAGGACCCTAAGCGGGTGGCTGCTGGGCGGGCAGGGGCAGAGGCGAGAAAAAGGAAGCAGCAGGCACTCCTGAATGAGTTACAGGGGTTTAAGGCCACGGTGGCGGAGCAGCCGGCAGAGCCGAGGGGGTCCCACTCGACGGAGCGGCCGCGCACTCCATCAGACGGGCACAAAGCCCCGCCAGCAATGCCTCAATGGCTGTTGTTCGCTGGGGCTGTAGCAGTCCTAGCTGGATTATTTTGGAAGGTTAAGGGGGGCGCATCGCCAGCTCCAACCCATCCGCCTGCCCTAGAATTAGAGGTAAGTAACCGCGGTTCTTATAGACGCGACCCCCTTTACATGGAATAATCATGTCTGCCCAAGAAACTCCAAACCGAAATAAACTAGTTAATGAGGTGCACCGCGGCGCCGTGGTAGCGGCGGACTTATTAGGCGCTGTGACAGACTTCTTCAGCCTTATAGTGGACGCCTTCAGAGCTCTGGCGCGGACCGAGAATATCCCACTCGACGGAGAGGCCGAGCACTCCGTCAGACAGGCACAAAGCCCCGCCAGCAACGCCTCAATGGCTGATGTTCTCTAGAGCTATAGCAGCCCTAGCTGGATTTTTTTTTGGAAGGTTATCGCCAGCTCCAACCCACCCGCCCGCTCTAGAATTAGAGGAAAGTAACCGCGGATCTTATAGACGCGACCCCCATCACATGGAATAATCATGTCTGCCCAAGCAACTCCAAACGGAAAGGAAGTAGTCAATGCGATCTACCACGGCGCCTTGGTAGCGGGATTCGCAGTCGGCTATGCGCACCTAGGTAAGGCCGCACTCGGTGGGACATACCCTAAACTGGATTTCACCCCGCGGGACGTAGGCATGGCCGTAGTCGACGTCACGGCCGCGCTCGCCACCAAAGATCTCCTCATCAAGCAAGGGATGATCCCCGCCAACGTATTGAATTAAGCGCCTTTATAATAATACGATGGCTGGCATTGCAATGATGTTGGGCGGCGCGGTCGCAAATGCGGTGGCGTTCACTGGAAGCAATTATCTGTTTAGCCTTTTCAAAAACTCTGGCGTCGAAGAAGAGCGCCGACGCCATGACGCCGCGGTCGAACAGCTACAGGCGGCCCAGGCGGCGTGGGTCAAAAAAAGGACTCAGCGTCTAGACTTTATCCAGAGCGAGCTCCGCCGGCAAGGCCACGCCGTCCAATCCTTCCAGGATGTTGATGAGGCCATGCAGGAGTATGCTGCGGTAATGCCAGAGGCGAGTAAGCGGTTCGGTCCACTGGGCCCTGAGCCGCAGCTGGCTGACTTCTACCAACCGTCCGGCGATCAGCAGGCTAGAGAGCTTGGATTTATTGTCTTAGCTCTTGGAGCGGCTGGGCTCACGGGCTACTGGATTGAAAAAAGGATTAATTAATTCTCTAAGAACTTTTTTTACATACATATGCATCATGGGGCTACCCGAAGAACTTTTCACTAAGATGGTGGAAGTTGGTTATGCAGCTCGGCGGCACAAAGTTCCTGGGCCCTTATCCTCTACTATGATCGAAGTCGCCCAGAGCTCACTCGAGAGCTGGCGGGAGGATGAAATGTCAATGAGGCCCTTCGCATATAGAATGCTATCGGGCCCGACTAACCTCAGGGCAACAGCAGGGCAGCTACCAGAGCCTGTGGCTTCAGCGTGTTGGAGGCTGATCACGCTCTTGGAATATCTCCATGGATCAGCTCTACTACAGCCCAAGGGGCTACTGGAAGGGGCTAGCGGCAATTAAAAAACTGGCGGCCGCGGCTAAGGTTTCTGATACTAAGGCTAAGGACTTCCTCAAAAAGCAGGCCATCTGGCAAATCTACCTCCCAGCTCCGCGCCATATACCCAGGCCCCGCTTTACCGTTTCGACGCCGAACGAAGTGCACCAGGCCGATCTCTTATTTCTACCACATGACACGGTTCGTCGGCGCACATACAAGTATGCCCTGACCGTTGTCGATGTGGCTAGCAGGTTCAAAGCCGCCGAACCGCTTACGACAAAAGAGGCTAAAGAGGTCGCCGCTGCTCTCGAGCGGATTTACAAGCGGGGTCCGCTGCGATGGCCGAAACTGCTGCAAGTTGATCCTGGACGCGAGTTCATGGGCGCAGTCAGTCAGCTCCTGGCGAAGCACGGGGTCGAGGTCAGGCGCGGCCGTGTGGATATCCACCGTGATCAGGGAATCGTAGAGCGGTTCAACCGGTCACTTGCTGAACGACTGTTCGGGCACCAGTATGCGGTCGAAATGCGGCTGCCACAAGGCCAGCGGTCGTCTGAATGGGTTGGCAGGCTGCCCGCGGTTGTGGCTGCGATGAATGGAGAAGTGACTCGGCTTACCGGTAGAAGGCCGGTTGACGCCATCAAGGTCAAATCCGTGACACAAAAGCCCTCCTCGGTTGTACCCGGCCGTTCGGTTGGTCTCAAGGAGCAAAAGCTCCCCTCCGGTGTCGGTGTTCGCTACCTCTACCAGGCCGGCGAACTGGAGGGTGGCCGCCGGCGGGCCACTGACCCTGTGTGGTCCCTCGGCGTGTATCGTCTCGGGCGGTCTGTCACCAAGCCCGACGAGCCCGTGGTTTACTATTTGCTGGATGGACCAGAGCGCGGGTTCGTCCGTGAGGAACTACTCATAGTGCCACCCGACACACGACTGCCGCCGGATGGGGTTCTTACGCGGTAAGAGCTGCGCCGCCTCTTTTTCGATTGCACTCGAGACAGGTCAGGCGGACATTGTCATGGGTGTGGCCTCTGGAGTTGTCCAGCCGGTCCACACTG
>CM037793.1:46798957-46848957 GCA_021229015.1 Solen grandis | reverse complement strand
ATATTAAGGCTGTGTCCAAAACATCTAGGATTTGTTCAGGTCGTGTCCATTTCATCTATGGTTTGTTTAGATGGAGTCTAATCACTTGTGTCAGGTTCAGATTGTACACAACGTATCATCACTACAAACATCATAGTCAAAAGGAATATAGAAAACTACATTGATTAGGATGTATACTTGCTGTACTTTAGAGTTGTTGTTGTTGTTGTTGTTGTTGTTGTTGTTGTTGTTGTTGTTGTTGTTGTTGTTGTTGTTGTTGTTGTTGTTTACTTCATTAAATGTTTAACAAAACCATAACATATGTTAAAGGAAAGAATTGAAGTATTTTTATTTCAGTATAGTTTTCATTACTGGCAAAGTATTTTCGAGGATTTTCATTGAGATCTTCATCCCAGACATATGATAAGCATGTTTTTTTTTTCTTATAGTTTAATCATAATTGCGTAAAAATGTGCCATGATTTTACCTAGGGCCCAAATTAATCAGAAATCATGAGTAATTAACAGTCCTGTATTGAGCACTTAAAAGTACCTCATATAAAATGCAAATAAAGGATGATTTCGTTCAAAATCGTGAATATCTAGAAATGGTTAGAAACATTTGTCATACAGCTGTACACATAAACATGAATGCATTCCGATCCTGTTTGGCTACAGAAAATAAGTATTTGTGTCACTTGCCAAAAACCACTTGAAATAATACCTTGCAAAAATAGCCATAAAACTTTCACAAGGTCAGACATAGTCTATATATGAATATAAAGCAATTTGATGGGTTTCTCCTGCGTTTTATAACTTAAAAAATGCATGTAAAAAGCGTTTTATTTCCAAACATGTCTCATGTCTCTCAAAATAAGGAAAATAACATATTTATGGAAATTGATGGTGTCTTTGGTCTGAGATAACACTGAAAACCTCTATTTCCAGAGGTTTTTAGCGTAAGTTTAATTTAGTTTTGGCATAATGTATTGCTTCTGAATGAAAAAATCTTTTAAAGCCTGAAAAAAAAATAGTTAAAAAAACTTTTAAGTCATAAACATTTGATTTATTGCTTCAATCTTAAAAACTTATTTGAACTAATATTGCATTTTAAGCACGATCTTGAATTATTTGTTTTCAATGACTTACTTTGCAGATATCAAATGATATTTCTTGAAGCTTTTTATTTTCGTAGAATTAAAAATGAACAAATACAAAGTATAATGAATACTTTTATGACACACCTCATATTTTCTTTGATTCATGTTAGTAATAAATATCTAGTACTAGTATTGATGTAGACTTGAACCATTTCATAAAAATATGAGGTTTATCTTTCTCATAATATGTCATCGTTTAATAAACAAATTCTTCCTTCTATATCTATCAAAAAGTAGACACGAATAATAGAAATATCTGGTCTTTATTTCCGTCAACCGAATGTTTCCAAGAAGTCTGAATCTCTGGGTTCAATAGTTCAAGATAATATCAAAGATGTGAGTAGGTCTCAGAATATGTGTTTCGTTATAAAAGTGTGACAATTACTGGAAACGTTTACTGTATCTTCTCTTCATTTGGGTCCGTTTCTCAAACGTCTGTTCTGCTATAAGGATTTTCTATTTAAGTTGACATATTGACAAAGCTCTATTTACTCCCATTGTCTGCAGGAACCGTGAAAGAAGGTTAATTTTCATGGATATTGCGCTGTCAGATTATTTTGCATTTCTTATCTTATGGATATGTCAAAATACACCAAAAATGTATTATGTATTGATGGTTTTCATATTTAATTATATCTTTATTACTTCCTATGAAATTGATATCATCCGAGAACTGAAGGGGTAGGGGGGATTTCGGAGTATTTTCACGTTTAAAGCTTATCTTATCACCTGTCCTGGATATGGAATACTCGTATTTTATGATGTTCGGATGATCATTTATTAAAATTTATTACATCTCCGAAGTCTCCAAATGATTCTAAAGAGAGAAAAAAACTTAAAAGCACGAGTGTATTAGCAGTATTCATTTAATTGTTAAAAGTTAATGTTTAATGAAAAAATCCCAATATGATGTTGTTGTAAGGGAAAGAATAAAAAGTACATAGTGATGGCTTATTTATAGGTTTACAGTACTTGTTAAAAAAATACAACTACCCAGCTGATTCTTGATGTTTCTGGTGCCAATAGTAGTAAAATTAAGTAATAAAAATAAAGGTCCTAATATTTCCCTGTATTCAACTGAGTAACTGACAAAAATTCTAGATAGTTATGATATAATACTGAAAAAATAGTGTCTTTTCTGAACTTTGAGGAAAATTTAGATATGCATGTATAAAAACCTCACTGATATATATGTAAAAATAATAAGTACGCAAGACTTCATGTCACCAACATAGTCGTATATTTTCAGCTGAGGTATGATGTTCAGAGAATTATAGAACTGTTTAAGACAGATAATGTTTAAGATTATTATATGATCATTACTTGAAATCTTTAAGTCCTAGGGATTGGGTAACATAGTTTGTGATTTATTATATATCGAATAGTGGTAGTTTGGCTGGAATAACTTTTCAGACTTTGCCAAATAATTCATCCAATGACAAAAGTCATAGTGACAGTTATATAATGTTTGCAGATTTATCCTTAAATAAACTTAAAATTATGAAACTTATTTACATTGTTGTATAGCTTGTTTTTCAGCTAAGTAGAGCAGTGCTTTAAGATATTGCAAATATAAAAAACTAATATATCGGAACATTAATTAAGGAATCTGATTTATCACGGTTGAATTTTGTACATCAAATGGCTATGTTTGAAACTCAGAGATCTCTCAAGTGCATGAGCAGTTGAGACTCCCTCATTTGACATTGTTATTTTGTGTCTTCGTTGTTCTTCATTGACTTATAGATGTGCCTCAAGCATGGTTTATGTTCAACTTTCATCCAAAGGAATTCAGATTCATATAAAATCTTTCACATAGAAGGTGTTTGATAAGATGGCCCTAAACAGTAGACACGCTTTATGTGTTGTTTAAAACCATAACATGTATAAAAATAGCAAGTATTGGTTACCTAAAATTCCAAGTAATACTGTTTTATTTTAGGAATCTCATAAGGAAGGACTAATTTGAATTATAACTGGCAGTAAAACAGGCATAGGGTTATAGCAAAACCAGCAAAAAGAAAGGTGCTTCTTGTTGGGAACTCCCGAGGCCATCTTAAGTCAGCACGAATGTTGCCCAGGATTCATGATATTCATGACTGTGTGTATGTGTGTCGAGTTGCGTATAGTCTGTTTTGCATGTGATGTTCATGTCTTTGTTTATACAAGTGTATGGTTGTTGGTATGGAGGTGTGGAGTGCATGCTTATGTTAATAATCACTTTTCTCATGATTCTGTCTCTTCATGGTTTACTTTCTTTCCTCAAGTTGCTTGCTATCTCAGAATTTCTTAACCTTATGACAAATTCACACTTTTCTTGGTTTTCTTGATTCTCTGTTTACTATATAAGCTCTTGTGACCATTTTATGGGTATATTTGCCACAACCTTTGATGATGGAAGTTGTTACAAGTCATTCACAGTCTGGTAAGTTAGTTTATTAGGTTTATTGTTTTAAGTATAAAATATGTAATGATATCGGATCTCTGCATGTTTAGATTTTAACAGCAAAAATATTTAAATTGAAATGTAACTTACTTCTTTTGAAGCTAGATCTAAATTATATTCTATTGTATTTCAGGTTGTAATTAGTATTGATTAAACGAATCTGTACCGGAATTTGCGAGCTACGTATTATTGTATGCACCCTAAACCCCGGTTACAATAAAATACTGATTAACCTTCTCAATCAATGGGCTAAATTTAACAGTACCGGGAACCACTATAATCAAACTTAACGGGTACTGCTGAATTCTACTGCAAATGATGAAGATATCCTTTTTTAACGCATATCAAAATATTTCACATGAAACTTGACTTGAAACCAATTAATTTTTATTAAATCAATTCCTTAGAAATAGTCCTGAATTCTTAAGACACCATCCCTCTTGACAATAACTGTGAGATACAAGTTGAGTGACTTGTCCTTTCATACAAACATCTGAATGCTGATTTTTTTAATTCTGAATGTGGCTCTTATTTCACAAGATCAGATTATAACACCATAGTTGTTTCTTTCCCTCTTTAGACAAATTGATCAAATATTACAAAAAAAAAATCAGAAAGTACACGGGCTACATCCTTTCCTGGTGCAGACATAAGTAGATGTATAACTTCACTTTACTCCACAATGTAGATTAAAGATATTAAGACTGTATGTTTTTTATTCAAACAAAATACCTATAAAATCATCAGCACCACCTCAAACTGAAAGCATAAAACTCACCCATTTCTTTAAATATTATGTTACTCTGTTATTATATATTAGAAAGACCAGGCTAAGAGATCTGAAATCGTTTTTTTTTTTTTGTTTTTTTATTCCAATATACTATTATATGATTATTGCAATTACTTTTCAAAGAACACATTTTTTATTTTGAATATTATGTTTTAAAATCAAAACCTTAAAAATGTGTTAATCCTATGATTTTCAGAGCTAAATTTTAACCTGAGTCATGTTAGTATTGGTTTTGCACTCACATTGATGGTAATAAACTGAACTTTCAGTGCAAATCTATGCCTAATACTTAAGTCACATTTGCCCTACGACGAGGATACGGCGACCATACGTCCCCCTAAAAGGGAGAGGATAACTACGGCGACCGCAGAAAATCCGCGATGACCGCCCGGTCTCCCTAGGGCAAATCCCCATAATGTGCAGGTCGTATGGGTCGCCGTAGAATTATAGGGCGGATTTATAACATTGCGACTGCATTGCGACCCTTACAAATTCAGTTGGTCTTTTCCGACCCCCAAAAATCTACGGTGCCCTACGGCAAGGTAAAATGGCTTTTGAATTTAGATACTTGATTCGCTTACTTATACATGTTGTGATTAAATTCTAAACGCAGTGGTAAAAGTTAACATTACAATACTTAACAATTTTGATGACAAATTCCATGACTGGTAGAGAGTGCGCGTTTAAAGATTCAGTAAATTTATAAAAATTGTTATAAAACAAGACATTTCAAGCTATGAGAATGTAAAAGACAAATTGTCCTTTTTTGTATAATACACAAAGTATAGTCAACTAATTTACACATCTCATAATAAATATGTTTTTTTTTTTTTCCAATTTTTATTTCTTCTGTTTTTTCGCCGCCAAGCTGGACATAAGGTCTCACAATTAAAAGAAAATATCGTAACTCAAGTTACAGATGGTAAAAACACTAAAATTTGCAGTTGATTGTCTAGTATATTGTACTTTCGGAAGATGATGTTGTTTTTGTGATTTCTTATACATCGCGCATTAGAGTCCCGGCACCTTAACGGCGACCATGCGCATAACTTAAAAGGCAACACAAATTCAAAACCTGCGTTGCGGCTTCCCTTACTAATGTGACTGCTAAAGGGTATGACAGTGGAAATTCTGTGGCGGCCCTAGAATTGCCATTGGCTGTTGAAATTTTAGACCATACGGCCGCCGTGGCAAATGTGACTTGGGTATAAATAAAGATAGCATTAGTTTTGCCTTAAAATAAGTGGTTTATTTTCTTAAAAGCAAAATATATTTGTTTTACTTGATATATAGTGAAGGTTAGATTCATTCACTTTTCCAGCATGCACTGAATGAACCTACGAAATCGGTACCGTGAACCGGTGAAGACGTCTTGTTGCGGAATGTGTCTTTCGGGGATATCTATAATTCTAATTTAACGAATTTTGAAGTTGCGTTTACGAAAATAGCGTTTCCTGTGTAATGTGATCTACACTCTCCGAGTTTATTTGTTAGGAAACAAAGACTTCACCAACCATAACGAGGTAGAGTAGAAAATTATTGTTTAAAATTCTACCGATCATCTGTGAACAAGTTGCTTTAAAACTCCAATTTAAATATTCAACCGGGTTTAGATATGATTTTGGTATCATATCTAAGTTGGAGCCTGGGATGATACTTGTGAAAGTTTCGAGAACCTGGGGTTTTATTTCATTACACAATATCAAAACGCATATAAAAAGTTGATCCATTCTAATCACAAATTAACTGTGTATCAGAATCCTCATTATTTCGATACGCGAATAATCTTATGATGTCAAGAAAAAAAATGAGTATTTTACACACAAAAAAATGCATGACTTTCAAGTATATACTTTATACTTTTGATTTATTTATCACGTATCCGTGTCTTCACTTTTTTATATTTAAACTAATATTACTAAAATGAAATCACCAAGAGTGACATTTATTTCATTGCATCATTTCCCGAGTAATCCTGCCAAATGTGTTTACTATTTTCAAGTAACTTCATTACATTTCTTGCCAATATTGAATCCTTTGTTTTCTCAGGATCCCTTTTCAATTACTTCCAAAATACATGTAGTTTCAATTAAGTAGATTCTAATAAGATTTTAAGACTATTTAATTGCAACGACTGGGTATCAGTATATGATACTAAAGATTATTGCATCTAAATGCAACTGCCAGTAACATTTTAGGTTAGACTACACCGATTTTCATTTTACCGATAGTTAATATCATTTTGTATATTCAAACGTCTCCCTAAAGCAGCACAATCTCAGGATATGGAACCATGATTGCCTGCAACACACAATATAACCTAATTATATATAACAAGACCAAATTTAGGATAAAATAGCAGACAAACCGTCGGATGGACAGTCTTTTGTATTTCTTTTGTACTGTTAAGATTTTATTTGATATATTAGTTCAGCTGAGCAAACACTGAAAGAATTCAAGACATTTAGTTATATTTGCAAGCTTTTCTTTTTTTTTAAATTGAAAAATAGTTTTCACAACTCTCTCTCTCTCTCTCTCTCTCTGTATGTAAGCTTTTTACACTGAATCCTCAAAACAATGTCAGTGTAGAACGTGACTGAAAATAATACATATCACAACTGCTAATCTATTTTTGACTTAAATATAATATTCATAGATACGATTACTGGAAGAATATCCTGATTTTCCTATAATTATGCATGAACGCATATTTCAACATTAAGTTTATAATAAAAAGCAGAACTCTTTAAAGTGAATTAAGATCGGCCTAAACTTAAGGGATATATGCAGTAACATCAGTTCAAGAATATGTAATTAATTTTGAAATTTGGATTTTAGATATTTGGAAACTACTGTTAAGAAAGTATAACCCGTTTGTGCTTATCATTTTCAAATATTGATTAGTGTTTTCAGATCATACATTATATAGAAAGTTGAGAAAAGTTTTTTTATTCTCACTACGTTTAAAACATAGATTATTTTCACTATACTATGATCATCATTACACTATCATAAATGTATAGCAAAAGCAAATGCATTTATAAATATTTTCAATATCAACCACTGGATTCTTGCTTTGTAAATGGATATATACTCTTATCCTACGGCTTACTTGTTGAAATACTGGTATTTCTAGTGCGACTTCTTACTAGTTTGCGTGGAATTACAATAGTAACGTTAAACTCCCCTTTCCTTTTGTTATGGTATAGCTTTCCAAATTAATATGTTTCCCTTATTCGAACATACCTTGATTTATTAAAAAAATACAGAAAAAGTAGATCAGAAGTTTTAAAGATAGTAGTCCAGTTATTCTTATTTCGTTTAGGTTTTTACGTTTTATGCTTTTATTTAAAATGAGAACGAAAAATACAAAAACGCACTTTGCAAACTCAAACTTTCATTACATAGATTAAATATCGGAACTGAAGATAGAATAAACCCCACCTTGAAAAAACGAACATGTCCTGCCTGTGTACTTATCGAAGATTAATACAATTTTCTCTTTGAATGTAATCTAATGTTTTCAGATATGATGCTTAGTGGAGGAACATGAAAACATTTCAGATCCCTGGAAAGGATACTTGGGTGTGGGTGAATTCAACGTTTTCAATATGCCCCACCCGGATGGGGTATTTGAACATGTTTTTTATCTTCCCGGGGGAGCTTATATCAGGGGCCATTTGAAATCGCTAGTTGTAACGTTGTCAATCTCCCTGATTTTAAGTTTACGTTTTAAATAATTTCCTTAAAACATTTACTGCATACATATAAATGGTTTCTTCATTTTTGTCTTTCAAATGTGTACTGTCCTTATTTAAGAAAACAACAGACAAATGCAGGCAAATTATTTATACTAACTCATACAATAAAGCCATCATCAAAAGCTTAATACATACTGCACAATAGAAAGAAATGGTCAGAGGGATTATCCAATTTATTTAAGATTTGTTCGGGTTGTGCATCATATGCAACAAATACAATCAAAATGAGGAAGAATATGAAAGGAACTACACTTGGTTTAATTTATACATTCTCTATTCCAGAGGAATGTCACAGGGCTGCTGTGGTAAGGATTAATTGAGTCCTTCCAATCTTGCATGGCAGTTTGAATGATATACCAATTTCATTGAGATAATGGACAATCACTTGTTAATGAGTTGTGTCCACTTTACATATTGACATATGCGAGTATCTCGTGAAGACATATATTTCTGCTTGAGTACAATAATAATAGCATGAAATAAAATTATAAAAGGATAACAAGGTCAAACAAAATTTATAAATGAATGTAAAGAGGTTTGTTGTGATTTCTCTCCAGTTTTATAACCTTGTAAAATGGATTGGAAGAAATTCATTTCATTTCCAAAGATATCTCATGTCTCTCAAAATAATAAAAATAACATCTTTATGGAAATTGATGGTGCCAATGGTCCAAAGGATTACATTTAAAATATTTCCAGAGATTTTTATTATATGTTAAATTCAGTTTTGTCAAAATTTATGGATTTTCAATGGGGAACCCGTTATCAAAGTCTGGATAAAGAAATTAATAAAGACATTAGAGCCAAAACATTTAATTTATTGCTTGAATGTTAAAAACTTCCGCATTAGCAATACATTATTTGAGCTAATATTGCAGTTAAATCGCAACTGTAATCTGATTTAATAGAACTCCCTGTGCAGAAATAAAATGAGATTCAAATTTCCTAGGCCATTCATATAGTTGAAATTTAAGATTAACAAATAATGCAACATATATTTAACACTACTTACTTATAGCACAAATCTCCCTTTTACAGGAATTTATGTTATGAATAGAAATAAAAAGATATATGATTATATCAAAGATTAAAAAAAAAAAAAATCCAATATTTTGTGGAAATAATTTTGCATTCACCAGGTTTTGGACCGAAAGATTTGGGATCCAGATTCAATTTACTTTACAACAAGACCATGATATGCTTTTATGCTATTTCCATGACCTGCTGATTAATTTATGAATAAAAAGTTTTACAAATTGTTATTGTCTCTAAACAATTACAATAAGTTTGGAAAACAAGATTTTTGTCTCACATTAAGAAACGATTCCTCTTTTTCTGTCTGAAGATAAATAATTGTCATTATGATATATTTACAACCATTTGTATGTATGTACATCAGAAAGGAATCAGAAGTCCGAATTTAGAATATAGGAAGAAACACGAAACATAAATTCAAACCACTATGTAACAAGCACGTTCATAATAACACGAACGTTCCCCAATATAATTCCATTTGACCTGGTAATAACCGTACGGTTTTTTTCTGGTGGCTGATTGAATATTAGATTCCACTGAAACTTGGCAGGAATGTTCCTTTGGTGAGGCTCTACAAAAGTTGCTAAAATAAAGTTGATCCATGAAGAACTCTGGTTGCCATGGGTACAAAAAGAAAAATAATTTGAAAACTTTAAAAATCATCTCTTTCAAAACTACTGGCCAGATTTCAAAATAATTTGGTACAGATGTTCCTTGGGTCAACCTCTACCAAAGTTGCTAAAATTATTCCGATCCGTAAAAAAACATGGCCGCCAGGAAGAAACACGAAACATAAATTCAAACCACTATGTAACAAGCACGTTCATAATAACACGAACGTTCACCAATATAATTCCATTTGACCTGGTAATAACCGTACGCTTTTTTTCTGGTGGCTGATTGAATATTAGATTCCACTGACCATTTGTTCTGAAAATGAATTACAATGCTACATGTGATACCATTGTTAACTTCGTGGATATAATTAGATTTTAGATAGATTTTATTTTTTTACCCAGAAGATCATAAACCCATGTGGCTACAATTCAGCAAAACATGGTAATTTGGTGAAAATAAGTCATTTTGAACATCTTTAAATAATAAATGAGCGAATGATTTTTATAGCGAAAAACAAACAAATAAACATATAAGTCACTTACACGCATGCAACACCTTAAAAGGGATACAGTGATCAGTGCAAAAACATATACGCACAACACTGTAAGCCAGCTAGCTACGGGAAACCAGATAAACTTTATGCGATTAATGCTTGAAATAATATATAAGTATTTCTTAACGTATATTATCATATTAAATCTTCCTAACAACCTTTGGAAAATTGGAGGTTATTAAACTATATCTTAATAATAAGTAGCCAAATTTTAGTAATTATGTGTCTTATGTATCCCTCCTTACAATCCTAACGAAACGAAATTTGGGAAGCAGAAGAACACCATCTATTTTACAAAATATTGTCAAAGTAGTAAATTAAAAACAAACTAATAACAGTGCCTTTCAAGAGTAAGCTGAAACTATATTATATATAATTGTATATATTTTAGTTGTTCATGTATTGAGCTCTTATGCTTCAAATATTTGGTAAATTAAGTTATTATTTGCAACGTATTTGATTTCTATATATGAATGTAAATACAAATAAAGTAAACTATGTAATGTGAGAATTTCTCTTGTGAATATAAGGAACAAATGTAAAAAGGAAATATCGAATCTTTATTTCATCCCGGGTCTCTTACTATTAATGTCATTCTAGATAAGGTCAAAATAGGGGAAAATGGAAAACTTCGTAATCTTTTCTTCTCATTTGGACACGTCTCACAGACGTCAATTCTGTGGTCAAGATATAGGTTGAAGCATTATCTGCTTCCATAGTCTGAGGAAATCGTGACTGAGGAATTATTTTCATCGAAATTGTGCTGCCAGATTATATTATGCTTTCCTTGGGAAATATCCAACAACGCCAAATAAGGTGTTTTGTTTAGATACTCTTCACATCTAATCAAGTATCTCATCAATTTGCATTATTTATATCAGCATATCACATAATTATTATATTACATCACAGTTGAGTAATAAAATCGAATGTCAACATCAAAAATTAATAAAGCAGACATTTTAATACAAATAACTAGGAAAATGGCGGGGAGGGAGAGAGGGCCTCCGTGGCCGAGAGGGTAAAGTCGCTAACTTTAACACTCACTCAGCCCCTCACCGCGTGGGCTCGAATCCCGGCAGGGTCAAGCCTTCCAGCTGGCTTGTGGTAGGTCGGTGGTTCTTCCCGGATGCCGCCGTGTAAGTCAAGTCTAGGTTTTTTTTTCCAGATAATATAATTTTATATACAATAGCCATTGCTATATGGAGATCATGTCAATCCTCAATGTCATATATTTGTCTTTCTGATATACCGAGAATTATTTTCCTTCAATTCAGACATGTAATAAATTTTCCATTTCGGTGTTAAACAGTGGCATATTAAGCATATGATCATATGAAATGATAATAAACTTTGTTATATACATGTACCTTTAATGACTTTTTAATATCAATAAAAACAATATCACTGTTCTAACAGTTAGCATACATTGCATATTTTTATTAAATACAACTACATATATCAATCACACAGGAAACGGATTTCATTTCATCTTAATCTGACAGTTAATAATTTCAAACCATTTAATATATATATTTATAAAGCTCCATGCATCTACCATTTTTTTAAACATTCGTCTTAATTCTAAAAAAAAACAACACGAATTTCTGTATTAAAGCTTTCCCACTCCATACAAACACTAGCTGATAAAGACACGTGAAGTTTTGATAAATACTTTTAGGTGAAAGTAGGCTTTGACAGACCTCAACAATCTTTTCGATAACATGAGTGGATCCTGGCGTAAGAGAGCCGCCGTGTCCAAATGGCTGAAAATGTATCAAATACCGTCGCTAGTACAACGTCGAACGAATTACATAATCAAATAGTGTGAGGGTACAATCGAAAAATATGTCAGTTTGAAATCATATTATGTGTATTTTGTTTTCCGATTCAATTCAAGAAAACGATGAACATATTATCCTTCTGCCAATATCAACAAATCTTTTAAGCTACTTCGGTTGACATTCAAAAATATGTTAGCGTCGAAAATGTGGTTAATTTATATATCTCCGTTACCTACTTTGAGATTATATGATTTGTTTAACATTTCATGTCTGTAGTTCAAAGGTAATTTTATAATAAGATATTAATTTCACGATATGATTGTCTCACGATTGACAAATTACATAATATATACTAGTATGCAAAAGAACGCATTCACTCAGTTTTATATTTTTCAAAACCATGTGATATCCAGACTGAAAGCAACCTTCTATGATATAAAGACTTTAGAAATAAAAATGTATGCACATGGTATTGATAATGCAAATCTCATTTTGGTATAAAACAGTATATTGTGGGAAAAAAATTGAATTTGCATTTGAATTAGCAAATACATGTACCTGGATACATTCTTTATTTTGCAGCTGGGCATTTATCCATCAATATTTGTCACAAGATTTTAATTTAATATAAACGTGAATCCGAATTTTAATACATGTCATCTGGCCATCGTATATACACACAAACGCACATAACGCAAAGTTTCAAATTAAGCAAATAAAAAAAGAGTGTGTGTGTTTAATTAACAATTATCTGTTTTTTGTACGATTTTACGTTTCCTTTGTATTTGTAATATCTGATTTGCTTTATTTTTAATATATAAAAGATATGTGTTCGCTAAAAGCGGATTTGGAATATATCTCATCGATAAGTGATACAAATTTAATGTTTTTACGAGCATGTTGAAAAAAAATGTACTGAATACCAAAATGAGATATATTCCAGATCCCCCCCCCCCCCCCCCCCCCAAAACAAACACATTTCCTTAACATTTTATGACAAAAAAATACCTTGTGTGTTCGCTCCTTTTCAAAGTCGGACGAATGTCCTGAAAAAGAAAGGGTGCAACTAGTTAATACTGGAATGCTGCATATCCATATGCATGCCCTTTGTGAGTTAAATACTGTAGTTCTCACAGTGTGAGTGATATGGAATTTATCTCACTCATAGAACAAAGAATTTCATCTGTTAGCATAAAATAAGCTTCTGTTCAAATTAAATTTTCCGATCCCAGATATACATATATAACAGCGTTTATCAAGATTATGTCAGTGTTAAATGGTATATTCAAACATTTGACAGTTTTTCTCGGAATTAAGGTAAGGAAACTCTTATTTTGTTGTCCTCTGATTTTCATTATTGCCAAAATTTAGATGAAATATATTTTATATTTCTCTGCCATTGTCATAATTATGCTTATACCTTAATATAAAGTAGTGATATCATGAATCCATCTTTAACGCCATGGTAACAATTTCCATTTCAAATGGTTGTAATAGGCCATATTCATCGTCAGGATAACCAAGTTGTAGAATTTATTTTTATTGTATGTAACGATATAAAATGTAAAAACGATTATATTATTTATCATATTTTTAACGACATGAACCCCCAATAAATCTTTTTTTCGCATCAAATAAACTACGATATACTAATGTGATAAAAACCTAACGGACCTGATCAAATATGACAAATGGCACCAACTGAATGTTGTTGTTTTTAGCTCACCTGAGCACGAAGTGCTCAAGGTGAGCTATTGTGATCACCCTTCGTCCGTCGTCCGTCGTCGTGCGTCGTGCGATGTGCGTCGTGCGTCGTCAACAATTTTCTTTAAACGACATCTCCTCTGAAACCGCTGGACAGAATTTAATGAAACTTGGCAGGAATGTTCCTTGGGTGAGGCTCTACAAAAGTTGCTAAAATAAAGTTGATCCATGAAGAACTCTGGTTGCCATGGCAACAAAAAGAAAAATAATTTGAAAACTTTAAAAATCATCTCCTTCAAAACTGCTGGCCAGATTTCAAAATAATTTGATACAGATGTTCCTTGGGTCAACCTCTACCAAAGTTGCTAAAATTATTCCGATCCGTAAAAAAACATGGCCGCCAGGGGCGGGGCTTATTTGCCTTATATGTATATAGAGAAACCTTTAAACAACATCTCCTCTGAAACAACTGGACAGAATTTGATTAAACTTGGCAGGGATGATCCTTAGGTCAACCTTCACAAAAGTTGCTAAAATAAAGTTGATCCATGAAGAACTCTGGTTGCCATGGCTACAAAAAGAAAAAAATATGAAAACTTTAAAAATCATCTCCTTCAAAACTACTGGCCAGATTTCAAAATAATTTGGTACAGATGTTCCTTGGGTCAACCTCTACCAAAGTTGCTAAAATTATTCCGATCCGTAAAAAAACATGGCCGCCAGGGGCGGGGCTTATTTGCCTTATATGTATATAGAGAAACCTTTAAACGACATCTCCTCTGAAACCGCTGGACAGAATGTAATGAAACTTGGCAGGGATGATCCTTGGGTCAACCTTCACAAAAGTTGCTAAAATAAAGTTGATCCATGAAGAACTCTGGTTGCCATGGCAACAAAAATAAAAATGAAAACTTTAAAAATCATCTTCTTCAAAACTACTGGCCAGATTTCAAAATAATTTGGTACAGATGTTCCTTGGGTCAACCTCTACCACAGTTGCTAAAATTATTCCGATCCGTAAAAAAACATGACCGCCAGGGGCGGGGCTTATTTGCCTTATATGTATATAGAGAAACCTTTAAACGACATCTCCTCTGAAACCGCTGGACAGAATTTAATGAAACTTGGCAGGAATGTTCCTTGGGTGAACCTCTACCAAAGTTGCTAAAATGATTCCGATCCAATTAAAAAAACATGGCCGTCAGGGGCGGAGCTTATTTGCCTTTATGTATATAGGGAAAACTTTACAGGGATCATCTCCTTGAAAACTACTGGCCAGATTTCAAAATGTTTTAATACAGACTGATGTTCCTTAAAACATATAAATCAAACATTATTTTAAACGAACTCATCAATAAAATGTCTAAAATATATCAAAATCGTATTAAGCGAAAATGAATTGCATGTGTCATGCTCGTAATCGAGATTTCCGTTTTGACAGAAACCTTTATACTAATAGGACGTGCGAGCTTCGTTGTAGGGCTTCCTGTAAATGGAATATCGTTTGTCAATTGATGTCAAAACAGTTAGATTGTTAAAAAATTCCGAGAAAAGTAATATCAGGTTATGGAATGATGTTTATACATATTCAAGAAATCCAACGAATTGTGGATGATGCAACTCTTTTTCCAAAAATCAGAAAATACTATGAAAAAGGCTAAATTATTCTTATCTAATGAGTTGTGAATCAATAACATGAATATATGTGAATAATCTTAACTATTCTTTTCCAGTTGAGTTGTGAATGAACGATATGAAGATGTGTAAATAATCTTAAAAGTAATTCACGTTTGTCAGGAAAGAGCTTCATTGACTGAAAATTGCATTTATTTTTTATTTCTTATTTGGTATTTTTTACATGTCTTTTTAAGAATTTGTTCAGTCATTTTTGTGAATGTTTCATTTATTTACTTTTAAAGGTATTTATTATTCCTATTATTCCTATCTTGAAATTCATTCGGGATGTTTTGGATGTCATTGCATCATTTCCTTAGCTGAATCCTACTTAGCGCGACTGTTTTCGAATATCTTTCACATTTCTTGCCAATATTGCATGTATTATTTTCGTTTTCGTAGGTTCCCCATTGAATGATTTTCAAAATACATGTAGTTTCCAATTAAAAAAATCAATAGTATTCAACAATTACGACTAAGTTTCAGTTTGAAGTTGTCTAGAATTTTCCTTTGAACGCAACTGCCTTTAATATCATTCGGATATACTGCACCGTTTTGCATTTTTATATAATTGATACATTTTCTTTATGTTCTAAAAAATGTCTCCCTATACCAGCACAAGACTGATATGGAACTAAGATTGGGACGCTGTTGCCTGAAACACAACACTTAAGCTAATAAAAAATAAAAAGAAAAGTTAAATATACATTGCTGTTGCCTTCTTAAGATCTTATCTGATGTACTTGTACTGGTTCAGAAAAATAAACCCCTAAAATGTTTATTTTATCTCTCTGTAGCTTATTTGATATTATGTATTCATTTCTCTCTCATTCTCTCTCCCTCTTTACTAGACTTTTTTAAGCATCATTGAAGTAGGTAACCATATATTTATCAAGCAAACTTATGCGAGAAATAACAAATATACTTGAAACAACTGCAGAACCATCCTCTGACAAAACCAGAAATAAAAAGACATGTTTTGAAAGTTTCTACTCCTTGTAGATTTAAATCTTCTCTTATGCACAAATACGATAACTTTTCAACATTACGATTTTAAACAAATAAAAAAACAACTAAAAAGTGAATTTACACGCCTACACTCGAGATAGATATGCAGTTACACCAATCTAAGATTCTATTATTGATTTTCATATTTCAATACTGCTGCTACTAGAGCATTATCCGTCTGTACAGATTATTTTCATATCTTGTAAAATGCTTTCCCTGCATATACTTTATGGATAGTCGAGATGAGTTATTGCTAGATTTCCACTGAACGCTATCTTCACATTAAACTTCAGCGAATTTGGTATTTTTATTATCATGATTACAATTTTAAACAAGTACGCATGGATCTCTTAAAATTATGGAATATATTGAATCGAAAAGCAGCTTTATTGGTTTATCATAAAGGCTAAAAAGTGAACACATCTTCAAAAGCTTTTAGCTATTGAAATTGTCCTACTATTTTCTATATTATTCTTTATCTGAAAATAGTTGATTGACTAATAATGGATTTTGCATAAACACGGCGAAACCATTGTTGTACATACCTTATAATCTCCCTATTTTGACCATAAATTTGTTTATATCATGCGCATATTTTAAAAATGAATTAATGTAAATGATCTTCTTTGTAACTGAAAAATCAAATCTCCTTTATCATTTAAGCTTCATATCTATCTGTGTTTATTTTATAGATCTGAAACAATGATATGTACGCTGCATGAAGCCTCCCTTTAAGCTTTCAAAGTTTGACTTACATCGTAGTTAATCCGTGTTAATACTTCCGTTTGAACAGAACCGCAGTGAAATTTACCACATTACTTTGTATTTGTATACTAAAATAGGCTTTCAAATCAGTCAATAAATCAAGAGTATAACATACCTATTTATCCTAATTTCCTAATTTCTTTCCCATTTTGTCTGTCTCGAAATTTTACATCACGGATATACAAAGCAGAAATATAAACTACTACTAAGAATTACAATCATTGTAATTCCAACTTACAGTAATTATGATAGTAAACTTTTGTGTGTTTTTTGCTACGTATTTCATAGCAGAGAACATGAATAAATATAATTATGAATATTTAAGAAAACACAGAAACTAAGGCCAGAAAACAATTATTCCCGTTTTTGTTTTTTTTTGTTTTTAGCTCACCTGAGCAAAGCTCAGGGTGTGCTATTGTGATCCCGTGAGTGTCCGTCGTCCGTATGTGCGTCGTGCGTCGTGCGGCGTCAACAATTTTAGTGTTTACACTCTTATCACCTTTATTTTTTGAGCAATCATCTTCAAACTTTAAAACAATGTTTATGGCCATGATGTCTCGATTGAGTTCGATTATGACTGAGATGGGTCGATTAGGTCAGGAGTTATGCCCCTTTTAATATTCAAAAAATGCCATATTTCACTTGTTTACACTCTAGCATCTTCATCATTTGAGCAAACATCTTAAAACTTTATGGCAATGCTTATGACTATAATGTCTCGATTGAGTTCGATTATGGCTGAGATGGGTCGATTAGGTCAGGAGTTAAGCCCCTTTTAATATTAAAAAAATGCCAGATTACACGTTGATTACACTCTAGAATCTTCATTTTTTTAGCAATAATCTTCAAACTTTATGACATTGTTAATGACAATAATGTCTTAATTGAGTTCAGTTGTGGCTGAGATGGGCCAATTAGGTCAGGAGTTATGCCCCTTTTAATACAAAAATGCCAGATTTCACGTTGTTTACACGCTACCATCTTCATTTTTTTAAACAATCTTTTTTAAACTTTAAGACAATGTTTATGCCCATAATCTCGCAATCGGGTTCAATTATAACTGATAGTGACTAGTTAATTTAGGTGTTATGCCCTTTTTACCATAAAAAAAGCCAGATTTCACTTTGTTTACACTCTAGCATCTTTATTTCTTAAGCAATCATCTTTCTCAGGTGAGCGATCAAGGGCCATCTTAGCCCTCTTGTTTTTTTTAGCTTTGAGTTTAATAGTGAATAGTATTACAGGCATTGTGGTACTTATCTACAGCAGGACCTCCATATCATGCCTTAGACACTACTCCCAGTCGCAGCATTCTGAACACAGAACAACAAGTCTGGAGTGCGTTCAGTATGCCAAACCGTATGCGACCGGTCGCTTACAATCGACTATGGAGTTGTCTTAGGACCTTAAACCATGTTGTTCACGTTCACCTTATGCTGTACATAGGTACGTAAATATCATGATTTATGACAATGAGATTCATAGAGAGTTTCATAACTGACTTAAAGCGCACGGTTGCATACGGTTTGGCATACTGAACGCATACCTGGAATCAATCTTAAATGATGAGCGTCAATAAGAGGAGATGATATACCGGTACTGTCACAAACACAAGTAAAGAGAGAATTACTATACCTTTTTCTATTTTTAGGTCTTAACAATTAGGTCTGTCATCAGAAATAATTTAATGGTTCTTATCAGTTTTCAAGGGGGTGATTTTGCTTTCATATTTAGCACTCAATAATAAAGGTTGCATTCACAGTTAACACCACATCTTTATCACTTTCAAAACCTTTCCCATTCAGCCAAACTAATACATTTGCACAATTAAGCAAGATGTATACATAGAAATCAAACTTCAATGTAGATCTGGTAATACACTTATAACTTGTTCAGGTTGTGTCCAATTCCTTTAAGATAGAGACCCAGTTGTGCACCATGTTGGGTCTTTTTTCCGACTGACCGTTCGGAGGCGGTAACTGTTGGTATATCTACTTCATATAATGTCCTGTCTCCATATCTGTTTGTTTTTACAAGGTTTTTGTTGTTGTTGTTGTTTTTGTTTTTGTTTGCTTTTGCTTTTGTTGTTGTTGTTGTTGTTTTGTTTTTTGTCCACTTACATACACCTCCTTCTTGAGTTAGTTCATTCTAATATATTCCTTAACAGCTACAAGCAACTAGAAGGAAGAAGATTACAAACATAAAGAAACATAAAAACTACACTTGGTTTAGTGTATACTTTTTTCCTCATTCTAAACTGTTTGAAATACATATTGAAAAACACAAATGATTTTTTTTGTAATTTTGTAAAAATTTCTTCTCGACTGCAGAAAACGTCAAATGGATTCTTGTCAGTTGTGTCAGGATATGCAATTTGAGATTTTGGAACTGAAATCATGAGTTAGTAACAGTTTTGAGTTGAGAATGAAAATTCTCCAGTATTCAATGCAAATAATTAATTATTCCATTCAAATTTGTGTAGGAATAATATGAAACCTAAATTATACTTTAGTACAGTTAGACATAGAAATTATCGTGAATGCATTTATGTTTGTTCGGCTACAGAAAGTAAGAATTTATTTTACTTTGACGAAAACCATAATGATACCTTGCAAAAAAAGATCAATAAAAATGAAGGAAGGTTAAACGAAATGCATACATGAATCTTACTTCTGAAGATGTTTTATATTTCTCAAAATTATAAGTTTATAGGAATTGATGATGGTGCCTTTAGACCAACGAATTATTTTTGATATATTTCCTGAGAATTTTATTGTATGTTAAAGTAATGTTTGTTCGAATTTATGGCTTTTTAATTAGGATTTCCTTTATTAATGTCTGGATAAAATGATAAGGAAAATTTGGTTATCAAAATTTAAATGATTGCTTGAATGTTAAAAAACGGCCGCATTATCATGCTGCACTGCATTATTTGAGCTAATATTGCAGTTAAACGCTAAAGAACTTGATCTGTTTTTCATAGAAATGCATTGATATTTCTTTGAATTTTCTCACAATGATACTGATATACGAAAGTTGTAAAAGATGGTACTGGTATAGCTCCCTTGCTTAGCGCTCAGCATATAAGGTTAGTTCCAGGACGGGTTGGCCAGGTGTCAGGATAATGTGACTGGGTGTGATATAATGCCACATGTCTACGTCGTGATACTGCCGTGTGGCAGCACTATATCTGTCTCAAGTAGACATCGTTTCCAAATGACTAAAATACTGTCGGTGGGGGTTAAATCCATTAAATAAACAAACAATTTTCTCAAACTATTCATATCGTTAAACTAGATACAAATAAAAAATGATAAATGTACAAATGATGAAACGGATATTAAACTAGCCATGTAATTATTAATTATATACAACACGCCACATATGTAAGTAATTGAAATATAAGTGTTTATGATAATATAACCAATTAAGTTTGTCAAAATCCTTAATGGTAGAATTATTTTGGGCAAATGATGTTAAACCTATTACGTTTAATGATATAATTATACATTTATTAATATAATATAAAAACAATATAATATAAATTAAAGCGTCGATTGGAAAACAAGTTCCTATAATGTATGATAAGGTCCTCCACGGTGATCCGTACCTTTTACCTTAGAAGAAAAAATGCCAACGTGAGGGTTCGGACCAACAACGCTCGGGTCCATATTTAATATACTTACTTCTAGACCGTGGCGTACGCTTTTTTCGTCTCCAGTACCTACTGGTTCCTTCTAAAGAAAAAGGATTACAATTTGTTGTAACAGAACTGGCTACGTGATTCAACACAACAACAATTAATTTCGAGACCATGGTTTATGTTACATATGTGAACCATATTACTCTATCTTAACCGAGAGATAAGGTTTTCTCAAAGTGAAAGATTCCTCTCCATTTAAATATTTGCCTTCAAAGATAAAATAAACAGCCCGTAACATAGGAAGAAACTATAACACGATCAACATAAATTCAAAATTCGGGGTAAAGATCATAACCGTACTGTATTTCTGGTTGCTGATTGAGATAACAAAATACAAAATAATCATTCTGAAAATGATGACTGCAATAGGTGGTGCCGACTTTTCACTACATTAATTTAAATGGTCCTTTTATTAACTGCTTGCAATATTCTGTTTACTGATTCCAAGACGTTTAATATTACATATTATTTTTGTTGTGTATGATGGAGTTAAATGCAATAGAAATAAAAGTTTTGACTAAAATAATTGATACCTTTCTCGCAAAAGTATTAAGGATAAATGTCATCGATAAGTTCGAAAATCCCCCCCCCCCTTTTATTCATCACAAGTTTTAATTCCAAAAGCACAACAATTACAATACAAGGAATGAGAGCGAAACTATTCTAAGTGCTTAAATATGTATAAGCACTAAGCCTAGTTTCGATCTCACCCCTCGATTTAAAAGAAAATGTTTGACGTACTTTCTCTGCATTTGGATACGCCCCTTAAACGTCAGTTTCCCAAATAAGTTGTCTAAATGACATAACACCATTTGCCTTCATTGTTTGAGGTACCGTGATGGAGGACCGATTATTATTGAAATTGCCTTGCCAGAATTTATTAGGCTTTCGTTTTGCAATGTCCAACTAATAGGCTCATGTAATTGATTTATTTAGGTGTTTGTCACATTTAATCATATATTTCATTAATTTGTTCTTTAAAACCCGTTCCTAATATACGCACAACTCTATTTTTCAATCACAGTTTATTTACATCTTGGAATGTCATTGTAACAGGCATTTTAGAATTTTCCAAGTCAACAATTTTTGTTTTAGTATGATGCTTAGTTTATGCCGCATGTTACATTATTCAATGATTTTTGTTTGTTTATTTGTCTTTAACGTGCCTTAGATCGTGATATCGCGGTTTTGATCAATCGAAAAATACACTGGTGATTCCGTACATGCCTCTCTGTTTTAATATAGGATAGATCCAAGACTGGTAGGACAAGTATAGATTTGTTGTTTTTGTCAGTTTGTTAACGGCATGACTATATTTCCAAAACCTCCAATTCACTGAAATGATGCTGGTCATAAATATAAGTGTTTTGACCATTATATACATAGCTTTTAAGTTAATTTTTGAATTGTATATGATTTCAAGTTTAGGTCAGAGCAAAAAAAATGTTTATATTCATGTTTGTTAAAAATGTCTCATTTAGCTTTTTTTTCGTCAAAGGTATAACTTGATTTAATTTTGTTTCATTAATCTTTTCGGCATTAATGATTAGTGTAAAAGGTATCCCAGGTCTACAAACGTCTGACCAAATCTTTAATGCATTTGCTATTACAACATTGAACTGACCAATAATTGAACCTAGTTTTTTTGGTGAGAAGAAAAAAAAATGTAAAGAATGCGTAAATCTGGTTTAACATCAGATAGTATAATAATAATGATGGATGAGTATTTGCGTCCATTTGGAAATATAGTTGTTATGCATCAGACTTATTGTAAAGGATATAAGATTAGGACCAAAAATCATCTTCATTGAACATTACAACATGCGCGTTACAAATGGTGCATACTGATTACTTTATTCTGACTATTTGTCTCCAATTACTTTAAGAGTACGGTTTCAAATAGGCATCCTTCTGGTGTGTATTAATAGGACCATACTAGATAAGGGTAAGAGCCTTAAGAATCTATCTATCTCTTACGCCCGTCATGGTATAAATTTCTGCTTTAATTATTGTAATGGGTTATTTTAAAATTGTTACTAAATCAAAGCCGTAGAATTTATCTTAATTGCATTTTAGATGTGTTTAGTGTATAAAGCAAACAATGCACCTCGAATACCGAATATTTCAGGATAAACAGACAACGAAATTCAATACAGAATTAATGCAATATAAGAGATCTGATCAAATCTTACTCATGGAACCTATGCAATTCTAACACATATTGTATCCGGGTAATACTTAAAACATGCAGCATCAAATAAATTATACGAAAACATCCATAAACTGAAATTTTGTCTTAAATATATCGAACTCTATTAAGCGAAAAATGAATTGCGAGTAACATGTTTGTAATCTAGATGCCCAATTTGACAGAAACCTTTGGACTAATAGAACGTACGAGAAATATTCGTGGTGAATGTAATCGATATTCATATCGTTTGTCAATTGATGTCAAAACAGCAAGATTGTTATACATATCAGAATAAATTATGTATCAATTGCCTGTTTTTCGCGTTCTAGACGAATGAAAATAAGATATCAGGTTATGGAATGATATTTTTTTATATAAAAAGTCAACGAATTACGGGAAAATTATCAGAATATCAGAAATTTAGACGAAACAGATGACAGTATCTCACCACAACTTACTTATGCACCAGAATCATTACTATTATTTCAAAAGTACTTAAAGTAAATGACAAAATAAAAAAATAAAAAACTGAATGGAACTTACTTCTCCGAATTTCGTCTTAGGATACTTTTTTTACGTTAAACTGTTACTTAACACGGCTATTATGTATGTGTTTAATAGGTTACTTTCAAACATATAAATACATTTACTCAGATTGTTATAAATACTACAGCTACATTTCCCGAGCAGCCCTGCTAAGTTTGTTTACCATATTTCAGTAAACTCATTAAATTTCTTGCCAACATTGCATCCTTTGTTTTCTCAGGATCCCCATTCAATTACTTCCAAAAATACATGTAATTCTACTTAAATAGATTCCAATAAATTTTAAGACTATTTAACTACAACGACAGCGATCCATGAGGTATTCTAGATTATTACTTTTGAACGCAATTCCTGGTAACAGTATTCGGCTTAACCGCACCGATTTTCAATTTGCCGATGGTTATTATCGTTTGATATACCCAAACATGTCTCCCAACAACAGTATCAAACAAACGCTGATCTAGAAGCAATATTTGAATACAGCCAGTCATCTAACCTTTAACCTAATTCCGGAAGAGCAGTATTAAGATAAAATAGCAGACATAGCGTCGAATAGGCAGTATTTAACAAGGCTCTCTCCAATTAAACTTTTTGATTTATATGGAAAACAATATCGATCTTGACAAATGTTTAAATAAAAACGTTTTGATGTCTCCTAGTTTGAAAGCAATTCTATTTAGTTCGTTTATGCAAAAACGCAGTTTTTCTGTAACGTTTTGAATATATTCTAAATTGAGATAAAATCCATCAAATACATATTTTCGGTATTTGTTATATATCATTTTAGTGTGGCTTCACTGTCATATGTGTTCAAATGGTTCGCATGTATTTGTAAGACATTTCATAATTTTGCACTTTGATCAGTGACTTTATCGGTTTCATAGAAGTATACATACATAAAGTAGCATTTCATTTGATTTTTGTTCGTCTTGTGATCTGCTGCTACAAAGTTTTCGTTTGTTTTCCCCGTAAACTACTTCTGTAACTTCGGTAAGTATAAAAAGTAATTCACAAAGCTTTATGTCCTTCCATATTCCACATATTACATCAAAATGATTGAATAAAATTTAAACATTTGTTTTGTATTTTAAACACCATAACTTCTAAGATGATTGTTTTTATGACAGTGTTTTAAATTAAACCATATAATGTATCCAAAAATAGTTTTCATTGTTTTCGTCAATTATAGATACTGTTAATAACTAGAAATTAAACTTTCAAATCTCTATCTCGAATTAAAAATATGTGTACTCGTAGAACAAAATTGTAAATAAAAACATTTCCTCGGAAAATTAATATAGGCAATGAAGCCAAATAAATAAACTAAATGATAACCGTACTATATTTATAATTTGTTCAAGTATTCTTATAAATAGGTTCAACGTTCTTATAAATAGGTTCAACGTTCTCATAAATAGGTTCAACGAAAATGACATGTAATCTTTCGTGATATTGAAATAGTGTTTGCAAATATTTTGTAATAGACACAACAAACTTTTACGTGAATAAACAAATATTTTGATGAGATTTGTGGACAGTTGTCTTCAATTTCCTATGCATAAAATATGTTTTAATTGTTATTTACAGCACTGACTATATTCTTTTGATTCGTCGGAGTGGACGAGACAAAAATGGTTTTCCCGAAGGAGCAGTGGTGTTTGAAACCCCGAGGATGTCAATAAGCAATATTGCGATTCTGGAACTTTTCCTGGTTTGAAAATTAACTGTAACTGCAAGTGTAGAGAATGATCATAAACGTAAACGTTGTAATACGTAAACAAAAACTAAGATATATATATATATAATCAAAGCTGAAGAAGACTACATACCAGCCATCGCCGATAATAATGATATGTAGGTCATGTTTGACCTCGGCTTGAATTGACTGTCATGTTACACGTTTGTATATCTACATATTATGCGTGCTTTAATCAATATGGCGTCAAATTATCTATGTTGTATTCTCCTCGAAATGATAAAAAACACAAAGGTATAAATTTATAGTATTGAGGCATACAGCAAGAAATAGGTACATACTATTATATCGATGTTGAGCATGTTGAGATGTTGAGTTGTATATATAATCATACAACTTTATGCCATAAGTGTCATACATGCTAATGCAAACAAACGCGATATATATGTCTGTCCTATTGACATCAGATAATAAAAACCTGGGACAGCTTATGGATAAAAATAAATGTAGCACCTGAAAGATAAGATGAATATCAGACATAGACAAACGAGATATGTTGTGTGTTTTATATTCTCCATCATTTATCTCGGATTGAATAAAAAGCATTAATAGATGCCGCATGTCTTGATATAAGTGAGGTAAAATCTTTATGGTACATTTGGTCTGAATGATAGCGCTTGAATACAGCCTGAGTGTTTTATTGCACGGCAAATTAATTTTTGTTAGAATAAATTGGTCCTCGTCGAGGAATTTCTTCATCAAAATCCTAATCAGATTAAAAAGACATGGAGGTCATAAATGCTAAAGGTGTAATTTAAAACATCCATTGGCACTATATGCATTTATTAAACTAATATTGCAATTAAAATGCACACCTTATTCAATAGACCAGCATTGTATTTTTTCTGTTTAGCATTTCAAATTCTTTATATTTCCCAAATACATGTACATTCTCAACCAATAACTCTTAATCACAGATTCCTAAAATTGCAAAATGTCAATGTAAGGAAATGGAAAGTTTGTCTTAGAGCATGTTGTCTGTTAATGATTGTTCTTCGAACTGAAATTGAATTCAAACCCCTCGGTATACACCTTAGACACTCAACCACGTCACCACAAATCCTCAATAGCTAGAAAGTACAAGTGCCATTCTATACTTCTACTAAACATATAAAACATACTACTAAGTATGTCACATGGTATTTTTATTTGTTACACATTTTTTTCGGCATATCTGTCTAACCTCACTATTGACCTTCATAAGAATGACGAAGAAAGACAGTACCGAATGAATTTTTCAGGGATTTGCATTGGTAGATTTTCCTATATTACAGAAGTAAAGTTACGCTCCATTGTTTGTTGATATAACAACAATCTGAAATACAAGCTTCGTATTCACTAAATACTTCTAAATTAAAGTTTTCTGGCGTATATATAGTTGTTTAATTAAATTATTTTCTTTAATGCAAATTGACACCTGTTTTAGGCCAAGCATTATAATTCTCTGCAGCATAGTCTGTCCTACTGTCTTTTCGGTTTACATGTAGTGCGCTTCATTACAATACTATTTACAGAGAATGTTCTACATTCTTCATTATGTTAATCTCTATTAACGCAGATTATTTTCATTTAAAGATATTTCTGGTTAATTTATGTAGCTGAGATTAAGTCGCATTAGACACTTTACGGTTGTTTTACATAATTTGTATCTGATATATATTCTTGACCATTGTGTAGATTTATAATTTGATTTGATATTTTCTTTAGACGAAACTAAAAGTTTTCCTCCATCTGGTTTCCACTAAAAATGTGTATTATATTTGCACATATATTAATGTATTAATTATGTTCCCTTCTATGTATTGCGTTTCTTTGCTTTTTTAACCAAAACTATTGTGTGTTTAATTTAAACTAACTTTATTGTAATACGATTTTTATACAATTAAAATGATATTATAGGTCACATATTAGTTTTTTTTTCTCTATACATTATACAAGCTCATGGCTACCGTACTAATTGTTAATGTTTTGTTTTTTAATCGATGATATATACTTGCTGTCAACAGTAAAGGTCAACATAATTATGGTAATACCACTAAAATAAAGTGCGACCATATATTTAAACAAATATATTCATTATATATTACGTTGCCATTTTATTTTTACACTCATGTATGTGCATGCATTTGTCGGAGCTTTTTACAGCTTTTCATTGGTTAAACCGATTTGTACACGTATATTCATTTTGAGGCGGTATTGTACGACGTGTTTTTTTTTTTGTTTTTTTTTTGCTTTTTTCCCCATCAATTTGACGTGTTTACATGCATATCAACATAACGTTACTTCAGTAATGGTAGACGTACATGAATATGGGCATGAAAATGATTTCAGCTTATCCTTTACTGGTGTATGATTTATTTGCTTTTTAACCAAAACTGAATAAAATATCTACCGTTTAGTTTAATACATCGCAATAGTTACTCATTCCTTTATTGGACTTCAAATTATCAGTATAGCGAGTGATTATATCTGTTCACTTTATATTTAGAAGCAATACAACTTTGTCAACCCATGATATACTGTTTAACTTCTATGAGATAAAACCTCAAAACTACATTCTTGACTTATCTACATGTGGCCATATATTTTCAAAACTACGATTTCTCGTTAATGTGTTCCGATTTCATTTATGCACAAACGCAATATATTTTCAACGTTTAGATTATATTTATACCGTCATAAACTAAATTTACATCCGCTTTTACTCAAGTGATTTATGCGATACCATCAATTTAACATTTATGTATTGATTTTTAATACCATTGTTACAAGAGAATAACCCGCCTACATTTGTCATTTTAAAATCTGTCTTGTGATATATTTTCCAACATACATTTTATTTCTAGTTGAGTTACATTATAGCTGTTTTCCCATTACGAATAGAGCTAAATATTCAAATAACAGTTCTGCATGTTTGTTATTACCGCCATAAACGTTCAACTAGTTCCCAACGATCGGTAAATGTGTTGAAACATTTTGGTCTTCATCGGTTCAATGTAAGAATGAAGATCTACTTGATTCGTTCCCTTTTCATTTCAAAATGATTTAACTACTTTATGTATGGTATGTTCAGCACAAAACTAGATTACTCTGGAATGCGAAGATAAAAAATCATTGAAAATTGCATGCATACAGTCATATATACACATATGTGTTAACATGAATGCTTGGAAGGGTTAATGGATTGATTCAATGATGACGATTGATAATCATCACAAATACTTGATTTAAATATATGTAAATATATCAATAATGTATACAGCTTTCGGTCATATGTTTCCATCTACACATGAAAGGATGTTTTGCGTTTACATAGGTTTTATTTTTTGTGATCAAACCTGTCATTCAGTTAAGATTGATGGTCTGATTTGGATCAGAGAAGGCAATCTGTGTCCATACATTAACGGAATACATATCTTCAAATATTGCATATATTGAAACTTTGTCCAAGCAAAACATATAGATGGGGTATTTTTACTCATGTGAGTAAATGCGTTTACATGTTCAAATTTGTATACGTGAGCGAATTTGCATATATGCAGATACTCATATATGCAAATGGGAGCATGCACGAAGGTTTGAAAAAGACTGAAAAATGTATTCAGTTCACTGTTGTACCTGGATGTGGACATTTTATATTGTTTGTCTGACTCCACAAACTCTACGAATGGTTTAAGATGGTCGGCAACCAAAAGAAATTATCTTTTGCTTGTTTGATGTTAACCCCCAACGACAGTCATTTTGGAACTCTTCATAATCCAGATATATTGCTTCCTTTTTGCAATATCAAGCCGTAGACATATGGCATGGCACAACAACCAGTCATATTTTACTGACACCGAAGAACCAGTCCTGAAACATAGCACCATTTTAACGACTTTGGTATGTTGCCACCGGAGATTGAACCCTCAATTGCTTTATTGGAGTAACTCCATAACCCTTGACCTGGAAGTATCGTTATTTTTCGAACGTTCATGAATGCAGAGGACAAAAATTAATACTGATGGAATGTAAACACAAACGTCCAAAAAACAAAGTTCAATAATGGCATTAGTTTTATTATATTTAAGCGTTTACAGTCCATATCATTTTTATTACATAAGGACCTCTGTTTATAAACAATGGAATGACAGCTTGAAAAAGAAATACATGTATGTAGATCTGCAGAGGCAAATTAATCGTTTAAAATATTGAATTGACTGAAAGAAATACTTCGGTCAGAGTACATGTTCTGTATAGTGCTCTCTCCATTGACCACCATACTCAACATTTTGCTGCCTCCCTGTAAGGCAACATATTTTTCTCTCGCGAAAGTTTTGATCAAACTGTCCTCTTTAAATCTGCTTTTTCTTCAATGGCCATTTTTGATGTCCGACCTGTGAGGTTTTCTTCTCTACAATATCTGCATTTCTTTCAATTTTCCAAAATTATGAACATGTGTAAATTTCTAGAAACCATTAAAGAATGGTTTCAGTAGACACAAAGGCTTGAGGCTTTAGGTCTTCCCATCCTTATAGCCATATTCCATATCTTGCCACTGGATGGTTATATTTCTATGAAACTTTGTCACTTTGAAGACATTCAAAAATAAAAATATTTCACCAAGATTTCTTTTTCAACGTAGATGTAATTTGGTGGAGATAATCCGCATATAAGTTTACACTGAAGCCTATGGAAAATATGTATTTTCTGTGAATATGAAAAAAACTGAATGATTTATGAGAAACTCCTGGTAGAAAGATGCATTTTATGATTTTGTATCAACTTTCGTGAAAAAATCTTAACTTTACCATAAGAAAATGGAGAACATCACTTTCTTTAGTTTTCAGGGGAGATCATTCATGACAACGAAATAATCAAGGGGAGGTAATAAAAGAACTTCTGTCAGTTGTCATAACATGTCAAATTGCCCCTAAGATTACCATTGTTTGACATTTTAAAAGCTTATATACATGTGTTTTGTTGAGTTATATGCATGACTTTGATGGAATAGATCACTATAAGGATGGGAAGACCTTAACACTTTTACTTCACGGATATCCATGCGTAATGTTATTACTTGATGGATTTTAATTCATTAGACTATAATGGTATAAATGCACATTTTTTTTCTTTGTCGTGCAGACGGTGAAGAATATATGCTATAATATTGTTTACCCTCGTATGTGGGGTAAAAGGTAAACAATAATATGCTTGCCCTTTTACATTTTCCTTTTTTTCAGTAAAGAAGAAAACTGGTGTGAAATGTGAAAAGTTATCAGCAAAAAGAACTAATTTGGAAGGCCTTGTGAAAAACTAATGAAGCTTTTGACAAATCAGAGATCGAAAACCTATCAGGAACATAGACAAAAATATTTTAATTAAGTCGTGAACAATGCGATTTGAATGCGTTTTGCGCCATTTAATCGTATTAATGCATAGAAACACCTAATTACGAAACCTAAGGCGTTATATTATGCGGAAGAGGCATAATTCAGAGATTGGAAAGGCATTATAACGCGAACCAAAGTCAAAATAACGCAAATATTGGCATAATTTAAACTCGTTTTAACCTAAAACAATAACGTTCATTCGCAATGAAAGTTGCAATAACGCAAAAAATGCGTAATACTGCGAAGTTAAAACTCGTAATTTAACGAAAAACAAAAGCGTTAAAGACAGAACGTAGAGCTGAAAGTTTCGTGCATAGCTGTGCATTGGAATCCGTGTTTAGATGGATGATGAGCTGAATAAGGATTTTACGTTTTCAATTTTATCAAGTTGATTATAGAGCTGGATGATTAGCCCACAATTTTACGTTGGAGTAATGCGGGACTAAACGTCGATCCATAACTATGCATTCACCTTTTAGCAAACTGAGTGAAGGGTCAGATATTCAACCAACAGCTGTGCATTGTTTAAATGCATAGTTGAATGTCGATTCCGCATTTTTTTTAGTAAATTAAATAGAGCTGAATGATTAGCCGGCATCTGTACATTGGAATGTTTTTGTTTGAATGCAGTGCAGTGCTTAACGTCGATGAAATAACTATGCATTTGCTTTTAAGTAAATTGAATATAGAGCTCAGTGTTTAACCTACTGTTCTGCATTGGAATCGGTGTTTGTTTGAATGTAGAGCTGAATGTCGATTTCCGGTTGCATAGCAACTTCAAAAATGGCGTTTTTAAGTAAATAAAAGAAAATTACTCATTTAGACAGCCGTGGTCATTCACTTTAATCATGATTGTTTATTTTCTAAAATGAAAAATTGTACTGAATAAAAATGTCGCTTCAGCTAAAATGTAAACAAATAGTGTAAATTCCATAACTGATTTTTGCTCCACAATCAGGCGCCACACTCATGCGCGGGCGCCAATAAGAAATTCAAAAGATAAAAAGAAATATGTCTATTATGAATTTAACACACACATGGTCGGCTAAAATAAACAAATTAAGCTGAAGTTTAGCAATAATGTAGAATTAATTTCTATCCAAACCAATATTTGAGTATTACATAAAATGCACCGTGAATTGAAATTAATGAAAAATATCATTCATGTTTTGATGTGTCTTTTATTATATTAATTATATCTCAGCAACGCTGACAGCAATTGTGTCAAATAAACATTAAAATAAAGATCAATGAATAATTATATTCAGTTAGATTTTGCCATGTCTTCGGTGAAATTTTCAGCTACAAAGTCTATGGAATACGCCTGATATTTTTCACAAATTAACCGGAATGAACGGGATAACTATAAGATGCATCACTGGTTTCCATGTAATCAACCTAACGAAAAGGCAATTTCAGATATGCCAGCCTTTCCTCGGGGGAGCTAATGGATCTGAAATTATACGTTGGTCAGTAAAACACCCTGAGGTTATTGAATTAGGTCTCGGATAAACACAGATACAATGAGTAAGTTTAAGTCAGAAGTATTAAATGTGATTTACACCATCTTCTTATACATTGATTCAAACGGATATCAAGTAATAAATAAATACCAACATAAATTCATCAAAATATGCGTTTTGCGAGTTCATTAGAGAAACTCGTTCACAGATGGCCAATAACTTAGAATTTAATTTTCAACTTTATATATGTGTGTATTACATCTATCTATGCATGGTCACCAAATACAACTATCTGTAATTGTGAAATAAAATCACAAGTAATAGCGTTACAAACGGTATTGAACCTACAATAATAATTATAAACACCTATATTTATATTTTTTATTATCCTTTTCCGTCACAAACTACTCTCATTCCTTCCCCGGGCATGCGTTCACTTCACAGGCTGAACTAACGGATTCTCTACCCGGAATCGGTGCCTGTGAACTAACGGATTTGCTACCCGAAACCGGTGAAGACAAAAAGTGCGGCACGGGTCACGTGAAACCGTAATCACCAGCATTGGAGACACCATATTCTCTATTAAACCGATTTCTTTGAAATGGGCGTTCGTGAAATAAGCATTTTCTCGTGCAATTTGACCGACCTACACTTGTCCAGTTTAAAAGTTAGGAAGAATAGACTTTACCAAAATTAGGGAAGGGTAGTAGAATAAAACGTCCTTTTCTTATTTCTACAGATCATCTGTGGGCGAGCTGCTTTAAAAGGCAAAATTCACAAAGCAACTACGAATGTTCGTATCGTGTGTCATGTATAAATTAATGCAAAATGTTATAAAGTTAAATATATATACTACTGGAAAGTAAAAATATACTGATGGAAAAAAGTTTAGCAAGTTGATAACACATTTAATATTTTCAATCACAGCAAGGTAGTAAACACGTTTTTTAATGTTAAACCGAGTTAGACACTGGTCATCATAAACCGATGTGTTTGTGTACATAAATTTGTAAAGCAGAGTATGGCGTAATTAACGAAAGTCACGTGTGGTGCGTGCACAGCTAGTTCAATATCATTTAGATTGTTGAAAAACACGCTAGTTTACTGCTTGCTTTACTGAAAAACAAAATCCGCCTTCAATAAAGTTTTAAAAATCAATCCTGGGACGCCGCTCTGGAATGACGTTAGAAGAACGTCGGAAAGCAGTCGGAATGTTTTTGGCTGGTTTGTCAACAAGAGAAGTTGCTAGGCATTTTAATCTACATGAATAGAAAATAAATCGCCTAAGGCACAGACTACAGCAAACAGGTAACGTTGCTGACAGGCCAAGAACAGGAAGGCCTCGTAAAACTACGCCGCGAGAAGACCGTTTTTTAACGACGTCTTCACGACGTAACAGATTCATGTCTAGAAGAAAGCTCATCTTCTCAGGAACGCTACTAGAACTAAAGTTTGTGGCAGAACGGTCAGAAACAGGCAGCGTGCCGCTCGACTCAAAGCATGCCGACCATACGTTGGTATTCCAATGACGCCAAGACACCGTCAGGCAAGGGTTCAGTTGGGTCGAGCCCATCGCCGCTGGGCACGTAGACAATGGAATGACATTTTGTTAACCGACGAATCCTGGTTCAACGTTTCATTTGCTGACGGCGGGGTACGCGTATGGAGAAGACGAGGCGAAAGGTTGGACACTGATAACGTCATCCAACGTGACCGTTACGGTGGTGGCAGTGTCATGGTTTGGGCTGGCATATACCATGATGGGAAAACTGATCTTGTTACAGAGGCTGGCAATCTAACCGCACAATGGTACTGTGACGAAATAGTTCAGCCCGTTGTCGCACCGTTCATGCAATAACGTAACGTAAGAATTTTCCAACATGATAATGCCCGCCCGCACACCGCACGTTACACTCAGGACGTTTTACGCCAAAACAATGTGAACGTTCTACAATGACCTGCAAAATCACCGGATCTCTCGCCCATTGAACACTTATGGGATCATTTAGGTCGGCAGGTAAGAGAACATCATGACGTCAATAACGTACGTGACTTTGAACGCGCCTTCGATATCAGTGGGTGAGAATCCCTGTACAGATTATAGACGAAAATGTATTGCAGTTTTGGCTGCTAATAGTAGGCACACAAGGTATTGAGACTTGTGTAACTTTTCTGTCTGACCCCTTTGCCCTTCCGGTAAGACACACTATTTATCTAGCAATATCATGGAATGAGAAGAATGCGTATCGACTGCAAATTAAACATCTTATTCGTAGTATATATTTGATTTCATGCTTTCTTCCATGCTAGTACTCCAAAAATTATATTAAAATTAAATTATATATTTTCGAACTTGCTAAACTTTTTTTCCATCAGTATAGTTCTTGATTTTATTGTTAATTATAAAGTATTAATTAACTCAGTTTATCTCCTCGTTTGTGCATATCATAAGTAGTGTTGCTCTTACTATTGCGGCTCTTTGGGAGTCCGTCTTCAGTTATTATTTCTATCATGCTTATTATTGTTGTTAATGGTGGTAGAGGTAGTAGAAGCAGTTAGTGTAATTTACACCAACTGCTTATACGTCGATACAAACTGACATCAAGTAATAAATACAAAAATTTTCTTAAATATTCATTAACATATGCGTTTCGCGAGTTTATTTTGTCTCTTCGTGTGTATATAGCTTCTATTTGTGTAAGTATTTTTTATTATTATTTTTAAAATACTTATTATTACTGTATTATTGTTAGTAGTAGGAGAAGTGTAGTAGTAGTAGTAGTAGTAGTATTACTTTAGTTTAGACTACTCACTAATACAATGATTCAAACCAACATAAAGTAATACAGAAACTACCAACAAAAATTCATTGAATGAAATATGCATTTTTTGAGTTGATTTATCTTCTTTATTTTAGGTCTAAAATTTAACTTCATTATAAACAAAACAATTGTCGGTGCCATTTAAAGATGACAGATATCGTTTTAACACCCTAAAGGAAAATAAAATCAAACCAGAGCATCTGAAATTAATTTATTGTACCGCCATAGACTATTTTCTGCAGATAGAAAGGCATTTCAAGTTTCTTTAATTTTGGATCCTTATTTTAATAAACACTGGCTTTACAATGAAAACTTGTTTGTGTAGTATGATATGTGTGATTCATTTATCACTTTGTGACAAACAAATAAAACCAATACCTCTTGTGACCATTTAGAATAATGCTAAATAAAATAATTACTCTTAACTTTTTTCCCAACGTCGGGTCAAGTCGTATATGTAGCAAGTTATTTCCAATATGCATGTTCTCTGCTATAATCAAACTAACGGAAAACATCAAACAACATTCATAAAAGATCGCAACCAAAAATTCAAGTTGTATTAAAAATTAGCTAGTTAAATAACGGGTAACTTGATTAGAGTTATCTGCCATTTTGGTAAGATGGCGGGTTATTTCTAGCTTCCTGTATTATGCCCAGTTCATCAAAATAAGATGATCTAAATGGACAATTAATAGCTGGGATAGCATGGAAATGAAAATAAAGAGGGTCGTTTCTGAAAAATATCTGCCTTAGCACGCAGGGTTTGGATATCTTGCCGTCGGTGAATTTGTCGGTAATCATTCAAGTTCACGACATTAACGGCCGTATGACATTCACAGACTGGTGTGTTCACCCAAAATCGAAAATGGGGTACTAAGTACTAAACATGCAATGATACCCAAAGCCAGAACAAGAATTATGAATATGATTTAAAGCCTTATGCAGCCTCTTAGCATCTTGAGTGATACTCATATAAGTTATTTTACTGGGGTCACAATTTTGTTTTAGTCTAAAATTATGAAAATAAAGTTATCGATTCAAACTGTAAAAGTGCGTCAGTCATTTTGCAAACAGTTTATAGGTCCATACATATTGTATCGTTTGTTCGCCTTCTCTCAGGCAGGTGTTGCTTAGGCGAAATATATTGTATTAAGAGCTTTCACTCTTGCGGATTGACGAACGAATGCTGAATAGGAAATATTTCAAACCGTGGTTGTAACCTATGATTAGTTCTACAGATTAGCCAGTTGGTAATCAAACGGTCTTAGAAAGCTGAATAAGATTGCAGAATTTGATATATTCGTTCTGAAATGATTTCAGGGGACGGATGATGCTGGCTTTTATTTCATTAATATAATAAAATTACTCTTATTCATTTAAATAATTAGTTGCAATTTTCTTCTATTTGATTTAAATACTATCAATTTAGCAAATCATTTTAATTGCTATTTTAGATTATAGAGGCTCATGAAACATGAGTTTTTGGTATGTGGTCAGGACTTTGCGTGACTATGTATTCATGTCTGTACAATACAATATGAATATTTTGTTTTTGATCCGTCCAATTAAACTGCAGTCTTCCCCGCGAGAAAATATATTGTTAAGAATAAAAAGCCGTCTTTGATTGTGTACATTTCCTTTGCTTTACCATCCATATAGTCAACAACCACTGAATCCTCCTCAAGACTTTTAATCATAGGGTCAAATATTTGAGATAATGTCAAATAGGGGAAATTGAAAGCTTATCGGAAACCTTGGTGTTTGTTCAAAAAGCGCGACAATCCAGAAAAGCGTTTGCTGCATTCTCTCTTCATTCAGACGTGTCCCTCAAACGTCAGTTGTGCGGTCAGAGTCTCCCGTTACTTGACAGCTTGCCCTAGCACTATTTGTTTCCAGTCTCAGAGAATGTCTTGACTGAAGACCAATATTCTTGGAAGATTTGCAGCCAGATTATATTATACTTTGTTTGGAAATATCCGTAAAGCTGTTTCCGTCTTTCTCTTTGGGTTAGACACTGGTTGTGCTGGTAGCATTTAATATTACCTTTCATTTATCCTCGTGACCAGCTCTTTTTGGTGTACCAACTATAAGTCTTTTAAACCTTTTTTTTTCTACAATTTTTCATGATCTGTCACAATTTAGTATGTCATATATCGATTATATGTGCATAATTTTGGTTGACAAGGTAGAGTTTATCTCACGAGTCCGTAAAAAAGTGTAGATTCGCACAAACTAGCGTGTAGCCATTTCAGATCACATTAAATTTAATGTTTGCCCTCATTATTAGCTAATACTTGTATAAAACATAGGTTTAATTGATCATTATATTAAATGATGGATATCTTATTTGGTATTATTTAACACTATATTTGTAACACCTCTGAATATCTTAAGATTTGCTTTTAAGTTTTATTGAACAATAAATACTGTTTTGTTGCATATACGTTTTACTAAATGGAAATTTCTGATAAATGTCTATCTTTGACAAATGTTTATAATGTTAAGTATACGTTACTCGTGCATTTTACTTTAGATATTTTATATCGAACATCATATTATGTTTTCATACCCCTAAGTCTTATTGAATTTTACACAACAAGTTGTTAAGTACATACCAATACCTCAAAGTATAATATCTTGTTATGTGAACGTCTTGCTGAAACATAGCATCTTGCAAAGTATGAGCCTTATTGAACATTACAACATGCCCGTTACAACTGGAACACAAATCTAATTTCACTAATACTTTATCCTGATTGCTTGGCTCCAATTACTTGAGCAGTAACATTTCTAATATGCATCCCTTCTTCTTTCGCATAGATAGAGCCATATTAGATTAGAGCAAAACAGCCTCGATGCGTTTGCAACATAAAAGAGAATTAAATGAAACAAATTAAAAGGATACAGTTTGATAGGAAGTTTTAAAGTTTACAGATTGCTAAATTTAATTACCGTAAGGGTCCAATCGAAAAATATATCAGCTGGAAATCACATTACACTTCTTTTGGTTTCCAATTCAATTTGAGAAAACGAAAAACAGATTATCTTTCTGCCAACATCAATAAATCTTTCTTTGAAGCTACTCTTGTGGCCCTTATGAAATATTTAAAATGTCAGAGACAGGAGTAATTGAATGGCTGCATTTATGTGTCCCCGTACACTCCTGGAAACCAAACTGATTTGTTTGACGTTCTGGGTCACTGGATTAAAAACCACATGAATATCCTATTGTATGATATTGAACTCAATGCACATTTTAGTGCATTTTTTGCATTTTATTGTAAGTTGGGAAATATGCAACAAATGAGGTTGAACATTTTGCCATTCATTTGCTCTGTCACATGTTGAATGATAAATGTTTCTAAATACGTTAATTTCGTTATTACATATTTTGCATCAATTAATTAAATAACCAATTATTTAAGTCTCACTTAAACATTTAATTCGATAAACATGTTTATATACACAGGAGAGTATTGAGTTCGGGTCTTAATATCTTCAGAGTAGACAAATAAACATATGGCAATGCAAGCAAGAAAATTATTTATTTTCCAAATATCCTGGATACCAATTTCAAGTTATCTAAACATATCCTTTATGTACATATAGTATTCAATTTAACAATATGATTATTTTAGAAATTATTTAATTTTTGTTCGAGTATGATATATTTGTCTTTGAAGATCTTTCTTTCAAGCTTAATGCAATAAAACCTTTATTTGCTGAAAGTAGGTCGAGGAACCACACATTATCACCTAAAGATCCAGAAAATATCAACCTATAGTCATTTAAGATAAGAACATATTATATTCAGACATTATAGTATAAAAAATTAACACATTTTCATTCGAATATTATTTTAACTTCACTTGTTTTCATACATCAGCATATACTGATGTATGTATCAGCATATACTGATGTATACAGCATATCTACCATGGTACTATCCTACAACTTACTTCTGATACAGAGTGTGTTTATAATCTATTGATCCTATACAGTTTGTAATTATCAAGCATGCTTTCTATTTATAAATCTAATCTCATATAGTAATGTAAATTTTAAAATAAATATATCTTCTAAATACAACCATTATTCTCACAGCATAGGGGAGTTTCTAACAAGAAGGCGAGGTGCCTGTAAAAATAAGGAAAGTCATTTTCGTTCTTTCCCTTCATACAAAATAGAAAATTACGGGGTAAAGAATGCCTCCTTCCCTTTAGCAATTTAGCATTTCCGTGTGATCATTTTTGCATTGCATGCATTTCCATTAGAGTTGATCATTTGCTCTTCATAAAATGACTATTACAGAGAGTTATTATATTTTTTTTACATTACCTGCCTAAGCATTGTTGATAACAAATCAGTTTATGCTGCCTTAACCTTTAGAGCATCGTTTGGCATATCCACAGGAATATCTAATGCTTCTGATTTTTGTACCGGCTCTTCACGGGGTGCCCAGTCATAAAATGAAAAATCAACACATTTATTTCCAAGCAACCCATCTCTTGTGGCAAAAGATTGCTTTGCCATAGAAAAAATGGGTAAACTTGAAAGTGCCATTTTAAGTGATAGTGAAGATAAAGCGGCTGCTTTCCCAAATAAACCGTTGTTTGCCATTAGATACTAAAGATAACTGGTAGATAGATCAGTCGATGGATGTTAGTTTCGTACCATCCTGCTTCTGGCATGGGTTTGATTTACTTGATCATTGCTTGGCATCACATGGAGCATTAAGTTAAGATACTGCAAACTACTGCATTTTGTCCTCACAGAAAACTTGAAATTTATATCTCAAAAGTTATTTAGATATCTTGACTTACCTCTTAGTTTAAACGTATTTGCTTTATTAATGTTATTATCCATTATCAGAAGTGTTAGGATATTTCAAAAAGTACAGAATGAGGACATTTAAATATAATTCTATCAGAATTAGAACATTGATTATTCGTGAATTTCTTGTGGGGTCACTCATAAAAATGTAACACGAGGAACATGTTCGTAAAGAAGGGTTTAGAATTAGGATATTAAGAAATGATGCATTATTTCATAACAGGAGACGCTTAGTTTTAACCGCTCAATGTAGACGTTTAGATTTCCGTCAGAATAAGAACATTGTTCCTTTATTATAATTCACCTTAATGTATACGTTTCAATATATAATCGTTTCATTTCGGCCACAGGGAAATAACTCTTAACAGATTTAAGAGTAAAGCTAGTTCTTTGTGATGTGAAATATTATTTTGAATTTTGACCCAGTGGGTTTTAACCCGCCGTGTTCCAATCGTTGGGCCATACGACCCAGGAAGTTTGGGATTCGAACCTTGTTAGATTCAAAGTGATATTACTATCAAGGAATCCACGCGGTGAGGGGGGGGGGGCGTAGAATAAGTTGTAAGAACATGTTATTCAATCGACGTAAAATGTAAGTAAACAATTTAGGAATCCTATACACTCTTATCATAATGTGGAAATCCATTGACGTTGTACAGGTTTTTAATTTCATTTGAATGTTTTATCTCTCATAGCTATCCATGGAATGATCTTTTCATTCGTACTTTTTACACAGCATCGCCTTTTGACATAATTACCTTATCGTTGTATCTGTTACAGCCACTTTATAATCAAGTTAATGGTGAACGCAGTTGATAAAAATAGTATAGGTATATCTTGCTGTATACGTGATGAAAAGGCAGCTTAATGATCACCCACAAATGTTCGTATTGCTTTAAACAATTTTCCCGTCGGACTAAGCTGGTTTTGCCATCATTTTTAATCAAGTCATCACTAACGGCGATTTTTGCTCGAGTTCTTAGATGTTTAGAATTTCTTAAGTATCACTTAATAGTTATTTAATTACCAAAACATATACAAATGTGTCTCTTTTGAAGGACGATTGTGTGAATACATCTGCAAGTAGTATTATAATAAGGGTTTAAGACTCAAACAGTGTGTGTGTGTGTGTGTGTGTGTGTCATTTACAAATGATTTTATCTGAAAAACGCATTTTCATGTACTTTTGATACACATGTACAAAATAATTGACCAAACCTCATTCCTACAATGCACGGGAGATCATATGACTATTTAATAAAAAAAAAGTAATCTGTAATATAATATAGTGTTTTCTGTAATATAAAATATACATGTAGTGTTTTATTGACATATACATACATCTACTTAATATAATCATCACGACTTATTTAAAATTCAGATTTATTGATTCGTATGAGTGTATATATATATATATATATATATATATATATATATATATATATATATATATATTTCGTTTCCCTTTCCAATTGCATAGAACTAATTAAACCTTGGTACTTTAAAGTCTTTATTTCCAATCGAATCTCTACCACAAGAAGTTAGTCACCCTCAGCTGAGTTATTACTCCTCCTGATTAAGTAATTTATCTGGAAAACTTACTCTATCGATTTCCAAATCCACTGTTCCTTCATCAATGAAATGTCTCCATAAATGGATAATTAAGATTTTGAAGGGTAGTTTTTAAATGTATGAAAATAGTATTTATTTCAAAGCTTGAACAAAAGGCATGGGTGTTTCTTTACATCTAGGAATTTTATCTGAGCTTAAAATTCGAGTTACTTTCTGACGAAAGTATTTAATAGGTATCATTCATTCGTTAACTTTTGGGGGAAAAATCTCTAAAAAGTATAAGTAATTTACACCAAGGAAATTTTCGAAACCATTTATGAATCTTGTCCCAGGATTGTGTAGTATATATCTATTCTTCATTACATCACGTAGGGGCCTCCTTGGTCGATTGGTTAAGATTTCTGACGTAGCATAACCTGTGGTTTCGATTCCTAGTTGTGTCGTTTTGGTCTTCCACCAGGGTACCTCTCTATACTCGCAGTCTTCCTGCAACTGTAATTAGCTGAATGTAGCTATAACTTGAATACTGTCACATTCACGGTCAACTTCAGGTTAACCTTTTTTAATCTATCCATCCAATTTTACTATATTCATAATGGCCATCGTTGTATATAATATCATTTTTCTAAGTAAGAAAGGTGAAAGTTCTGATAATGAAAGATAAATCTTCTTCTTCTTGTGCCGTCACCATAATCCTATGCTTTCAACAGCGAAATAAAAAAATGATGAAAGTTTTTTGACTATTTAAATAAAGACAAATACATGTGTTCACAAAAACAACTTTAAAAAATAAAGGAAAGAGTGACATTTCTTAAATTATTTGTTTGTTTGTGTTTTAAAATAAAACACCGTTGGACTTTGTTTTCGTCCTGTTAATTAAATCAAGAACGCTAAGTTACTTACGAATATAGGGTTTATTAGCGACTTGAGTTTTTTCTTTTCGTAAACAACCTTTCTATAAGTAGTTTTCAAAGATGAGGTCACAGCTTCACTGCAGATATTTCGGCAACGAATTTAGATGCATTCCGTCCTCAATCTTTCACATTCATCAGTCATGTGAACACTTATCAAATAAAGAGACATCAGTAGTTCAGAATATACAAAAAAAATCAAGGCACATGAATGCATTGCAATTGTCGGTATGTGACCTTCATTGCAGCATTAGCTTTCCTATTTATTCATGATACAGATGTACAAAGGATACATTTTTTAAATCAACCATACAATGTCACTGAATGTATTTCTAAGATGATCATTGTTTATTTCATTCTATCGTATAAGTAAACAAAATTAAATTAATAAAGAAAATAAAAAAAGCATGCCTCTCCAGGCCTGACACGAAAACACCCGAACCTCGCGATTCCCTGATGTATGTTGTCTAGGCCTGACACGAAAACACCCGAACCTCACGATTCCCTGATGTATGTTGTCTAGGCCTGACACGAAAACACCCGAACCTCACGATTCCCCGAGCATTTTAAATTCCCCGGCATGAGTCGGATTCTTTAAATATTACGATGTATGATTTAACTGATAACGAGTTAATCATATACATATCTAACACACAGTCGCTGGGGATAATTCTAAATTAACAACTTAAATGTCGAATTAATTTTTCCGCAACTGAATTTTGTAACGTGATCAGAAACACGACCATATCCATGCCATCTAATCAAGCCAAACTTATTTTATAATTAACATGCGGTTTCGGGTTCTTTTTTGTGGCGGCATTTCTAATTTACTCCCAATTCATTAATAAGTATTCTGGAGCCCCATCCTGAAATAGTCGCGATTCTTGTCATGATTTAGTGCACTTATTGTTTCGTGTCCCGGCGAGGTTTGGGAGCCTTTCCCCTGGAATCAATAACGCCCGTCAAGTTTATATCAATCTATCTAATTCCAAAGCCAATTCAACATTTCTGCTTTACTAATTTAGCTCCCGATATTTGGGGAAAACGTTCATAGGCGTAAATACATTCTTCCGTTAAATAAATCAAAGACACGGTAAACATAAGGACCAACAGTAGAAACATAATTGGATCTATACTTTATTTGACGCGGTCAGCTGCGGCTCCCGATATATGGACTCGGCTGACCATGGCCAGAAGTTTAAGTAATTGACTGGACAAGTTATGGCCATGTATCAAAGTAATCCACTTAGCTTGATAAATGTTAGCATGGCGTCCGCCAGATATCTTCTGTAACATTTTGACAGGACCCTTCATACTAGTCTGAAAGACCTTAAGAGCTCAGGTTATGTGTTGATTGTATTTCCCGGTTGTTGTGCCAGGAAATTTTGCAACTTATATTTTTTTTTTTGTATTTTAAATCAAAATACTTCTTCCATAATATCAACAATAATGTCAAATTAACTTTTTTTTTAGATTACCAAAAGCAGAGGGTTAAATTAAACAATAGCAGTTTGGTTTAATTTTCTTCCTACATAGCAGGAAATGTAGTTTAACTTTAGGTAATTCCAACATGCACCATAAACCTCTTTGACTCTCCTCAATATACGACGAGCTGCTCACGATGTATCTTGGAAACGCCAATTCTTCTTATTAGCTTATTGCAAATTATTATCTATATATGCTAAACAAATCAAGAGTTGAACAACGCTTTTATGATGTTATATCCAACGCGGGTGTGAATTCCATCCATTTCTAACGATTCAATCGTATTACGTATTCTGAGCACGACATCTGGGAAATAAGACAGAAAATTGTTCTAATATATATCTCAAATTATGAATAACTCCTCTTTCCCGAGTCTCGTGTAAGCAGTTTTCAATTGGAGAGTACACTCGTGATTACGGGGAGCAGATCGTGACAAGAATGGAAAACCATCATTGAAAGAAACGGAACAAAAGCTGAGCAGTTGCTGTGTTCGTTCTCGATTGAAGGTTCTTCTAATCTGGACTGTAATTGATCAATTAGGGACAAAAAGCCATCAACTTCTTCATTATGTGCTCGAAAATAATAAGGCTTAAAAGAATGTTTGACTTGATGGGTCGAGCGAAAATGGAATCACGATTTGCTGATTTGGTCAAAATGGACACGGTCATTTGATATGAGACTGGTTAAAGATGTAGCTGTGAGGCCCACGCGGTGTTACCAGTTTGCATGGAGGTGTACTTTTGATGATGATTTGTATAAAATTCATTCAAAAGTGGTTAATAAGTTAAGAATCATACTGCCGGTTACATAGTTTGACATTCTTATTTTCTCTACATTGTGTATATGCAGGAAATAATAAATATCGAATTAAAGTACGATATCAGAATATATCGATGGTATATACGTCCGGCTTTTCATGGTCGCGACAAACAGCGAAGGCCAATCTTAGATGTACTCAATGGTGGAAACTCCTTACATAAACACCTCCTTGTTTGCAATAGAAAAAAACCTGTTTCAAGTTTTTACGTTTAATAACAAGAGAAATATTTGAAGGAAAAAAAATGAAGTTTGCGACTCTCCATGTCTGCTGAGTACTGCAATATGAACCAACACAAACAGAATCATATGTTACTCTGTTTACGGAACGTGCCATTGCTTCGTGGTATCTGTCGGTGTTTTGTTATGATTGCTTTTCATCTAGGTCGCGTGTAATAAGTGCAAAGATTTCAAGCAGGTATCAGTGAGTACATTGAGATCAATGTATGTGATCGTTTATTGCCTCCTCCCTTAAAGACTAAGTCTGGCGCTATTTCAGATCAGTGCAAAACCCAACTCTGATGACAATCGCAGATGGATCAACTTTTATATAGTAAGTTGTGCCTTCATTGAGCCAGCATGTTGGGATCATATTCCTAAAATGATAATTTTAAATAAATTTGATAAAATATAAACTTATCAAACCCAAAGACTCACTTGCCATAAAATTTAGGAAATCGTCATCTATTGTTCACTGAAGTAAGCCAACTAAATTAAAATGTTAGAATGAAACTTGAATGTATATGGATGCTGACGTGCCGGCGCATTTGTTGTCTATTGTAACAAACTCGACCCGGCCAAGGATCGAACCCGGTCCGCCGGCGTGCAAGTCCAATGCTCTAACCACTGACCCAAAGAGTCGACTCTCTAACGCAGTTGTCAGAGATTGTCGTCGAAATCATACTAATCGTTTCCTTGCGTATCATTGAGCATATCAAAATAAGCGCCGAACTGATTGGTTGGTTGTTAAATATTGTAATTAAATGGGTCTTCTTCTCTCTTTTTAAGTCGAGAAGAAAACATGCTCTTGCAGGGTAAACTAACTTCTCTTGAAGATATTGGGCAAGATATTTGCGCCTGGAAATAATACGAAGAGGCTTGCATTAAGGGGGTTCGAATTCAATACCTCCGAATTAGCCGTCATGTACCCTTCCTCTTGCCCACAGTGTCCTATGTGCATGTTTAATTGTGTGAAACTGCAAGGAAGCAGCAATATACATAGATTTGCCTTAGTCTGACTGAGAAAAAAACCCGTCGGGTGTTAAATGCAACAAACTATCAAAACATCTACTTAGGTACATACTTAAGCAGTACGTTATGATATGCGAAAGCATCTCCTATTTACAGGTTTGATTTTTAACGTGGTATTATGTTGTTGAGAATTTTGTCATTTTTTATATCAATGGAAAACAAAACGACGTTTCATAATAAAAACAATTTCCCTTTTGTGTGATTTTTGTTTAAACTTAAGGAAGCCAAAATCGCATATTGTCTACAACATTATTCCACAATTATTGTTTAATGAGTTTTTAAACATACGTAAGAGATATATTTTACAATATAGTCAAATTTGTAATGGGGCAAACATTAAACAGTTCGATACAAACCGAGAAATACGAATGTTTACATGAGCTCTTCAACCTTGGAAATATGATATGGTCTGGTGCCTGGGGAGTATCGAGACTGTCTACTGTACCGTACACTCTCATTTGTGACACACGGATAGATACTGCAACATGAAATTGACGTTTATACCGAGTGGATTCCATTTAATTGGAACCGTTTGGCGTAAAATCTGATTACATTGCATTCTTGTAGCTAAAAATATGCCCAGCAATTGAATTATTACGTAAGAGCTCTTTAACTATGTATCCTGTATGATAGTTGTTGTGAGGTCCCTATCTACTAAGGGTAGGTGATATAATGAGCGCAATTGTAAACGAAAGATTTACGACCGTAAGATGGATATAGAAAGATTGTAAACCAACGTTAAACAGATGTTAATTCGACATATTAATCTTGACTTACCGTGTTGTATAACAACGTGCTTTCCCCCCAACAAAATGGAAAGAGCGCCTGCTGTAAAGGATTTCCCGGTGACATAACTTTTTTATCTAAAAAATTAAAGTGACACTTTACCAATATTTTGCCAAATATTGCTTTTATCAAGTAAAGAAAAACATTTACCGCATTGCTCCTACACTGAAAATGTTTCTGCAGCCGCCATATTGTTGTCGTTAACAATGAAATGTATAAGCAGTAAAATCTCTCTTTTTTTCTTGATAAAGGCAATTTTTCCGAAATATTGGTAATATTGGGGTTTTTTTTTTAGTTATTTCCCTACGGAAATCTATATATTTATTTATTTATTTATTTATCTGCTAAACTAAACTCCTTCGGCGTTTGATATTTAAGTTATTCTAAATACGTACAACTTTCACTTTTTATATATTTAGTCGGATTTGAGGACAAAATAGGAGTTTCTCATTTCTCAAAATTGGTATAAATGTAACCGAACGTTTTCTCAATTCTGGAATCACAGTTTCTTTACTTGCTCTTAAATGAATATGATTTATTTGAAAACCTTCATTAAATTTTCATTGATTTTCAGACACTGTTTCATGATTTGTTCATGCATCTAATTACTGTCAAAGCAAAAACTAAAAAAAGGGATCTTTCGAATTTTAAAAACGACAAATCATTTGTTCTCACCGTTTTTTGGCTTTCCCCAACACCTACGATTTATTTCTATTTCCCCTCTATTTCTTGACGCATGCATTTCAGCCATTAATCATCCTGGATTAAACTGAGAAAATTGTTTTTTTTCTTCATCTTGATCATTAAATGAAGCTTTATTTCAGCTGAACAATATTTTCTTCCCTTTTTAGGTGCTCGTATTGTACCGAATGAAATTTTTATACACAATTTCGGGGAAATGCTGTTTTCCTTAACATTTTCTGAAACAAATTACAGGACACTTTTAAAAGAAATGTCATTTTATGGGAATGTATTTTCTACTTCTGACTTTCTAGTTTTCACAGCTATTTATCCATAGCGGCCATGATATCAAATGCAAATAATGTGAGGGTCAATACTTTACATTCCAACATTTGCTTTGATGAAAACGGCATATTTACTAAAAGATATCAGGTTTCAACTTCATATCTTTATTAGTTGGAGTGGTCGAAACCTTGCGGTTTGAGTATCTTTAATAGATGACCCAGTGTAGGATTTACTGGGGACATAGGGCTCGTGTCCTGCAAAGGCAGGCAGGTTGTTATAATTGGGTGTCTTGCGTCATCATAGCAAACACTTTCACCACATCCTTGCTTACCGGTCACGTGGTCTTTATTTTTACAACCAATATTTAGTGTCGTTTCTCATAAAAAAAAATCGAAATTAAGATGCGCATTCGATTAACTCACTTTTACAGCCGATTGCCATTTTTTCTGCATCTGTAAACATATTTTTTTCTTAAAAATCTTTGAATCGTGTGTTACAATGAATCAGCAAGAGTGTTGTTTAGCGAAGTGATTGAAGATACCGCTAATGTTGAATTTGTAGGGAGCTAGGCCGGTGTTTTGTGATAAGAGATAAATTATGTTTAAGTTCAAATTCATTCATTTCATATCGATTGTCTCGAATTTAACCCACTACCTCATGAATATTCATGTACAAATTTAAGACTCGATGAATATTAATTGATTGAACTTTAAATAGCATATGAATTAATCAAACAAAGGATTTTCCTTTGCAATTCAGACTGTGCAGAATGTGAGTTTCAAAAGTAAATGAACAAACAAAGGAGATACTGATCAGACAGCTCCTTTTAGGATCTGTTTTTTTTTTTTGTTTTTTTTTTGTGTGTTTTTTTTTCAATGCGTCACAATAAGCCTATATAAAGTAAAGGATTAAATAAGTCACTAACATAACGTGGATAGCTGTAAATGTAAAGAAAATGCATATGTTACCATTATCGTGCAAGGTGACCTCGGTACCCGGAGAATAACCCAAGTGTATAGAATCTCCTTACGCACGTGACCATGAATCGAATGAAATAGATCCATCAAATGACATTGGTTCTCCAAATACACGATAAACAAACACGATGCAAACACGCATCCTACAAAACCTTTCACGTGTGCATTTAAAGATTTTTTTTCAGATTTTGAGACTGAAAATCTGGACAACCACTGGCGTGTTCCCGTCCTCTGGCCTTGTAATCAGAAACCTGAAAGAACTTAAAACTGTGACGAAAGTTTATACGTATTGAATCATCTATCAAAGAGATACTTTCTTCCAGTATTTGTAAATGTGAATCAGACCTCTGTCAAGTGTTCTGCAACAAGCTTGTTTGCTTTTCTGGAGTTGTGATTTTTGTTCATGTTAATGCTAAGTAAATTGCTCCATGTTTGAGCCACTCAAAGGAAGATTTGCTTGATAAACATTGCGCAACAGTTAATGAGGGGGGCACTAGGCTACACGCACGTTCTTGTGCCCGGCTTTCTTGACAAATGTACAGACAAAACACGGTAACTAGGGAGTGGGCATGATTATCCCAAGGGTTTCTGTTGTAGTTTGTTTTAGATACGATGGTCATGTGAGAAACCATATTGGTTTATACCATGCAGTCTTTACTTTCTTGGTATTAAACTGTAGAAATTAGAACATCAACAGTGGAACAAGATTTATCTTTATTTATCTTACGCCATACTACTTATCTGTTCTTTTTGATGCTACATGCATTGACCTTGCCTTTGGCCAAATTTTGGTGTGGGATTTGTGTTTTCTAATAAATACTTGAAAACATTATTCATTGTTTACTGTAACTGGTGTGAACACATTTCGATTTGTGACATACCATGATTACTCCTTTAATAATAATAATGATATAGCGCCCCTAGTTTATCGCTCTGCATACAAGTGTAGTTCCTGGACTGGTTGGTCCGATGTCAAGATAATGTGACTTGATGTGGTATCATGTCAATTTTATACGGCGTGATCGCAAAACTGTATCTGTTATATGTAGACAAAATCCCCAAATGCCCGACAAACTGTCGGTGACCGTTACACGAATGAACAAGCAGCAATGAGACACCCAGTTCTATACGAAGAACCATCTTAGTGCTGACTTATATGACTAACGGCGGCAGTACTCTATAAAAACCATAATGTATTATTGTTCAGACCTGTAATGTGGTGGTGGTGGTGGTGGTGGTGGTGTTGTTGTTGTTGTTGTTGTTGTTGTTGTTGT
>CM037793.1:46748857-46798857 GCA_021229015.1 Solen grandis | reverse complement strand
GTCAAGGTCAAAGTGACCTTCATTTACTGGGCTTGATTTTGAAAATTGTGACAAAGCTGTTTCCGATCAATAACTTAAGAACGCCTGGGCCTAGGAACTTCAAACCAGTAAATGACCCCTTTTGATTTATGGGTAACTAGGTCAAAGGTCAAGGTCACTGTGACATTGAATGCCGAGATAGATTCTGATCAAAATGGGTTCTGGTCAAATCTTTTTCACCAGATTTTTTTTCCAGCATTTTCACCTTTACTGGATGCAATATACAAGGTAAAACTCAAATGCGTTAGCAGTGTTAATAATTATCAGTAGTAAACCTTCACCAAGATAAGTTCGGAACTTTGTAACATATCCACATTATAAAGCCAAACATCACACATATAATATAGCTATATAAATATTATGGCATATGAGGGGGGCATATATGTTTTACAAACATTTCTTGTTTTTTCTTCCATCAATACGTATTACCACTTTTCTTTTCGTCGTATTCATTGTATGATTTGTTAAATGCCAGTAATCACTCGAAATAGTTCAGCAAGATAATGATGATTGCTAAAATATTTCCTGTATACAACAATTGGTAGACTAAATGCTTTTTATCATTAATCATTTATGTTGTGTTTGGCGTGATATAGCAACGTCTGTAAAAAGCCCCCATATGACTTGGACATTCTACCAATATAAATCTCCGTTGGCACCGATGTAGGCCTCTTGATTGGCGCTCAGCATATAAGGGTAGATCCAGGTCTGGTAGGCCTGGCGTCTGGAAAATGTGACTGGATGTGATATCGTGGCATTTCATGTCACTTGTTTATGACGAAACTTTGCAGTGTGGCAACACTATATCTTTCTTACAAATAACTGAAATGATGGCGGCGGGACATTAAATAAATCAATAAAAATATATATATTCGATTTGTCCAAACTTTTAACAGTTATTTATATTTTTATCCTGATAGTTTTGTTAGATTTATTTTTTGTGGAGTTTACCGACACTGCGACCGTGCAAATAGCCTCAGAGGCACCGACCTACCGCAAGTCAAATGAAAGTTTTATTTCAAAATTACGGGTGACCCTGTGGAGACTAGAACCTACGTACAGCGTTTAGGAGCTAAATGATTCGGCCTGAGGTTCCAAGTCACAGAGTTGTGAACAGCTTAATATGAAATTTACATAGTATTATATAAATCAATACTGTATATCATTTTTCAGAAAACAAATGTCGTGTGTAAATGTCAGGAGGTTATCCGCGATAAATGCATGAGATTCAGCAGGTTGCTAATTAAATCACGATGGACATTTAATGATATATTAGGTGCATTGTAACTCGAGAATTAAAAATGCACGTACTTCGAAAATCAAACCGGAATCACGTCTATCAGTATACGGAATCTCTAAGCAGGAAATTAGATCGTTAGGCTTGGCTACTCTTGATTGTTTTCAAGTCTGTAAATTAAACATGACTCTTGCACGTAACTCTAGTCGTTCAGATAACTTTAATTGTTACACAAACAAACCGATTCCTCATTCAAAAACCCGGCATCATATGTGTGTTAAGAAACTAAGAGCAAGGGTAGAAACAGTGAAATATTGATATGTTATTTCAAATAAAATATGAGCTCTAATTTGTCATGTGTAATACAGAATAACATGAAGAAAAACAATGCAATATGTATATAGGATGCATCATGCTGAATATTCCTTTGTCTAAATAAGTCCATTTTAAATTTGAAATGCAGGTACAATGAAACAGATCACAATGAAATATTAAAATGATGTTTCACACTGTCTGGGGCCACAGTTTCTGTCGATTCTAAATTTGTAGGTACATTGTGATAATATAAAATAAAATATTTATGATATCGCCTCTGGGGTCTTATTTGCCGTATATAAATTTGAATCAGATACAATGAAATATTCAATTGATATATTACACCACCTCTTAGAAAGTATTTGTCATTTATTTTTGCTTTTTGGGGAACAATAAAAAAAAACATAGAGCGGGAATAATAAATAAGCCAATAGACATATTGATATGTCGAGATATGAATCCACATATGGAACTAAAACGCTTCTAAACTGCTTCAGGGAGTAGATGAGCGATATTTCTCGACAGTCTTAATATTTCTTTCTGTAGATATTTTGTAACTGAGGAAAACATCAATGAAGAAACGTCTAGATAGCTAATAGAATTCTTGTCTTTGGTTAGTGATTTATAAAACTGAGAAACCTTTAAATTTCTACTCGCGTCCGAAATGTGAAGTTTTAATACAGTCTGAATCAGTGTTACAGAAAATGATATTATAAATTGACATATATTAAGTTTATTTATTTCATATGATATTAGACAAGTTATTCGGTTACAGGATTCGAATACAGAGTAGAATATTCTTTAATCAAGAAGAAATGGAGAGGAGTTCCCTTGGAAACATTTGTAAATGCAGTAAAATTGCAATAATCCGAGGAATATTGTGGGGAGAGAAATGCTATTATTTTCGCATTGTTCGAAATAAAGATGATATTTTCCCTCTATTTCTGTTCTGTTTCTGCACCGGAACTTGCAATTGCTCTAGACTAAAGCAAGTGTATTGTACAACCCGATGCACATCCGAGAGGACTGTTCTTCTTGTTTCATTTTACAAATAAGTGAAAATATTGTTTTTCATTTGTATAAGATGAAATAGAAATTGATATATATCATCGAATTGATATATATCATCGATTTATTACAACAGTATATCTTTATTTTTTTATTTGACCATGTACAAAATAATAATCGATTTATTTAAGAGAACCACAAATTTAGAGTGACTTCAATTTTTCCTGACGACGAAAGCCTAAGCTCGTTTCGGTAAAAATGTCTTAATGGACACTTTCTATTCTTAGATCAGTTTCACGGCTGGCTTTCGGTATAATAAGGCAGGTCTTGGATTCGTTTATTGTAATACTTTTTCTCCATAAGGGTACTGATCCAAACGAAGCCCTATTGATTATACAGGGTATATACATACTCTAATTAGCGATACTGGTATGATGACTCCTTGTCTTCTGCCTGCTCCAGGGGATCTATTGCTGTATGGTTCCAATCTCGTCATGTCCTTGGACTTTTGACTTGTCTTCAGAGAAATGAAATGATTCATACCATTGCTTTCTTTTAATGACATAGACCTATTCCATTTCTGATGTAAACCTTCTTTTGATATCAATAACATTGCTTATGACTTCACTTGAACTTGATCAAAGTACAATTTTAAAATCAGAAATTTTATTTCGAAATGTTTATTTGAACATTGGTAATGTCAAGCGTGATGCACAAAATAAAACCTGTCTTTATACATTTTATTTCAATCTTAAAGGTTCCTTAGGGGAAACTTGTATGCTTTTGTTGCCTATCACACGTTTTATATTTTATCATACACTTCGGAATTTAGAATACGTTATAGATCTGTTTGTTTCGAATCAAACAAATGTTATAATAAATGATAAACCTGATATCGACCATTCTCAAGCTAGGTCAGTCTAATTTATACGATGTAATTGTACGGAAATTACGATAGACCTATAATTATGGATAAACTTTTTTTATTACAAGCTCTACTTCCTTTTAGAAATATTGAATGACTAAATTATAAAGATACATTTTATCTGTTTAATGTCGGTTTTGGAGACAGGCTAACACAAGACACTCGAATGGTATTACAGGTGTTTTTTGTTGCTGTTGTTGTTGTTGTTGTTTTTCAGTGTAGTCTTCCTTTCCTGACAACTAAACTCAGAAAGTGTAGGTCACATTGCACAGGAAAACGCTATTTTCATAAATGCAACAAAGAAATCGGTTAAATATAGAATATGATTGCTTGCAGTGCCATGTGAGGCGTTCCGCAAGATGGCGTCTTCACCACTTCAGGGTGGCGATTTTGTAAGTGATAAGTTTTATCATTCTAAATATAGTTTCAAGAATCTAAATATATACACACGGGATGATGAACTAGAGTCTTTAATACCTAGTTCTCATCATGCCCCGCAACCACGAAACACGACAATATTTTTCTTTCCTTCTTTTATTTCGCTTTGGATTTATCAACACACCACACGACATGGCATAAAATATGCCACCATACCTATCAGGCAAGAAACTAAAAGGAATTTAAAAAAAAAGATCTGATTAAAACAAAACCAAAAACCTGGCCATTAGCATATTTCTTCAGGAATGCTTATCAGAAGCATAAAGGACACAATTGCTTTGACTTTGATCATTGTAATTTGGCAATAAATTGCTCCTTAGTGGAAACCGTTATCGAGACGTAATGGAAAAGGCGCCTTTGTATGAACCACTTGGGGGTATTCATATAATCGTAAACACAGTTATTGGATATGGCTAAGGTTATTAAACAGAAGGCTCATGAACGTTATGATGGCCATACGGAAAACACTGATGATCTGGAAGGTATAACTGAATTAAATCGTAGAATGTCTATATCGGGAGGTTTTAAGTGTTCGGGATAATGCAATGATAATTCGTAAGATAATATGCATTTAATGACTGTCTGTAATGCATAAGTTTGATATTTAATGTATATATGGTATTATCAAACACCTTTTATACAAACGACTATTTACTATATCGTATCATAACCATATGCTACTTTTGTTTATTGTTTTGTGCCAAGAATGTTTTAGTTCTTACTACGGATTGTGCCTGTTTGCACCATTGAGCATGTCATTTCGAACCATCTAAAGGGTGTGTCGTTCATAACTGACTTTGTATCGTACTTTTAGCTAAGTTAAGTATCCTCTGTTTTACATCATAAATGCCAAGTTTCATCAATTTCTACCCAGAGGTTTCAGAGGAGGAAGCAAACTGTTGACGACGCACGACGACGGGCGCAGGAGGATTACAGTAGCTCACCTTGAACACCTTGTGGTCTGTTGAGATAACAAAAAATGAGACACTGTGTATTTCACAGCTATTTCACAGAAAGCGATATCGGTTATAATATTACTCGTGGCTTATGTCGGTAACGTGCGTGTAGTCCTTGGTGTTGACGGAAACTAGAGTGTCCAGACGACTAAACATCAGAAAAACGTGGGGCCTAAATTTGCGTTGATTTTTTGTAAAAACCGGTTTGTTGACCACTATGCGATAATCCTCTCACAAGATAAGCACTGAAATGCTTGAATGTTTTTGTTTTTTATTTCTCACAAACCTACATTTGTATACATTTTCATAATATATCCTAAACACATATTAACACTTTTCTAAAATATTTTTCAGACGTACTAAACTTTGTCGTTTTCATATCCTAAATAAATGCTTTGGCAATATGTGTTGTTTTTTCTTATCATTTGCTTTCATTATAACAGTGACATGATATGGAGTTTTGATCAGAACGAATCTTTGAAGCCTTTGACAAATTTATTTCTTTAGTTTACAAATATTTCAAAATAATTTAAAGCAGCCAGACATCTGTCAATTACAACTGAATTGTACGCCTTTGTAAGCTCACTAAAAATACACAAGTAATAGAAATTCTCGGGAATTTTCGGATTATTTGTCTTTTTTGCATACATTGTATTTCGGGGGAGGGAAACATTCATTTTGAAGCAGTGCATATACTGAAAATTAATTATTTTGGAAAGAGCTTAACATAGGAATACAATTCCAAATAATGTGTAAATCCTAAAATAATTTACGAAATAAAATGGTTTACTTTGTCTGGGGATATGATACTGCACGAATTATGCTATCCAATTTAGATATAGCTTGCAGACAGCCTGACAATATCGTTAATCCCATTTTCAGTTGTACGAGTATTTGATTATCAATATACAATATTTCTGTAAATTTTGATATTCAGCAGAACGTTGTGCAGAGTTAACATGGGGTTTTATCTCATGCTAAATGGTGAAATACTGTGTTATATCAGTGAGATAAAATTCATATCTCATAAAGTGAGCGATATAGATCTACCGGAAGTATATTTTTACTTATAAAGGGGTATTACGAGTACATAGCAGCAGTTACCATAAAATAGAAATAATTTGTGTTTGTAAATAGAAAGACGAACAACAAACAACCTAAAATTATTAGAATTATTAGGGATCTATTAGGGAAAAGGGGACCTTATATTGTTATTAATGAAATTAAAGGTAAATTTACTCCATGCTGGTCCAGTGACTAAAAGAATATGAACCGGCTTAGGAAGAATACTCAAAACTAAATGAGGCAATATGTTTATATTGCTTTAAATCTTAATTCAAAGCAGTATGTTATCCAATCAGGCAAATATCGATGCAACAAGATTGCATGTGATTAAACAGTAACAGATACAGGCAATTATTAAATGTTATTTTCCCCGTCTCCTTTCCTCTCCAGATTGCTGCCATAATGTTTTTTTTATTAATGCTGATAAAATTGAATCATTAATCTCTATTCTATCCAATAGGGATAAAGTATAATATGATACTAATATGATTTCAGGTAATTATTTATTAATTCAGGAAACCCATAAAAATCAGAATGTGTCTTCATTTCTTTAAATATTGATTTACATTCCAGTAAAGAAAATTAATCGTTCTTTATTTGGAAATTTCGATGCAACAATAGCAATTCGTGCGCAGCGGTTTATGATATGTTCTAAGGTATCAAATTAATTGAATAAATCTGTATTTCAACGTAATCAAAACCAAAACTAAAATATTTCCTAGATTGTTAACTTCATGAATAAGAGTATTTCCGTATAATGTAGATCTGTGCTTCACTTTCCCATCAACAGCCTTACACAATGCTAATAAAGATGTTCATGGGTAGACAAGTGGAAATAAATGCGATTTCGTGACAGAAGATATGAACAAGGTTAAAAGATTGACAGATGTCATACTTATCAGATTATTTGCTCATTCAAGTAGACACCATAACACGTGAGTGAACATTGTATTTCAATATATTTGAAGAGATATAGATCTTCAATTCTTGCAATTATGTATGTTTGAGTATTATAATTATTTAATTTTCGATTATTAAGACAAGTTTAACTGCAAAATAAATTTTAAAAAATAAAATGAAAGAAATACTGTATTTTACAACAACTGGACCAAAAATATATACTGCTGATAGGATAACGTTTGCTATGTGTGTAGACGTTCTCGTAGTCCTTAATGATGAGGAATCAGATCGATGTATTGTCTGTACAGGGGACCGTATACCATGCCATACCGACCTAACCCGGTTTGTATCTCAGGGAAAACCAGTTACCCCTGAATTACTGCGCTATCCTGATATTAACTAAATGATATACATGTAATACAAATGTATGATTATTATTAATAGCTTCTTATCGCATATGCATACAAGTGTGTATGTTTTCCCTTTGTATTATATCTCATTCCACATCTTTATACAAATTCTTATCAATCGACGTAAAAAGTAGAAGGTTCAAACTAACACATTTCTAATAAATAGAACTTTGAAACGGATTTAATTATATGTATCAAATGTTGTGATGTTTTGAATACTTTTTATATTTATATTTATGTATTTTATATTAATTGCTGTGTATTGTCAATAGGATATAAACATTTTATCATATTAAATACATAACAAGTTTCTTAATACATGTATCACTAAATTTTCAAACGTATCAGCATTCGTTTAATTAGAATTAAAACTAGTAGTAACGGTGGCTTAGGTGCGTACAGGTCTCTGTAGAAATCATGTAAGAATACAAAATTTATTTAGAAATATCCTGAAAATTTTCATTTTTTGAGTGTGTATTTTTGTTTTCATTGTTGTTTTTAAGTTTGCAGTTTTTAAAATGACATTTATACAAAAAATCTTAGCATAAATACTGAAGTCACCAGAAATGTACATTTCAGCATAAGCAACATTTATGAAATCATATGACATGCCATGTCTGACAACATGATTATGTAACTAAAGACTAATATCGTCCTATATAGATATTACTCAAAGACAATTCAGAACGGGCATTCACATGCACCATGTACTCGATTCGAGTGACAGTTGTATTTGGACGATAATACTTGCACATGTTGAGAAATAGGAAAATAAAAAATGAATATAAACAAAACAAGGCATTGAAACAGATAATCATATAGTTGTATTTTGCGAAAGTAAGCTACATATAGTTGAAAAGTCATAGATGGAAATGCTGCCTGCAACATGTGTTTTTTTTTAATTTGAAAAATTCATTTGATGTCATAAGCGTCAACGTCGCCACATAGCATAACTGAAAGAAAAATAAATAGCCATCAAATGCATGACATATTAAGTGTGATCGTTAATTATGGAAACTTTTATCTTTCATCACCACTCACCTTCCAGGACTATGAACTTTCTATTGCATACTCGTTTTAATGCTAAACGACTTTAGCAGGATTACAAAGAGAGAATCTCGGTGCAAAATCTCTACACAGGATATAACATCGTTAAATCTAGCTGCATTGTAATGATTTATTCTAAATATCAATCATCCATAAATCATGGCGTTGACAGTATTCAACTCACATGAAAGCAACTAAATATATTCATTGCATTCAGATTCAAACATTAGCACTAGTCTTTGTTTAAAATCCCGAAACACTTTAGAAACATTATGATTCTGTATGCTTTCTCATGTCACTTCGAAAATGTATTTGTATTTGAAAGGCTTGTATGAATATTTAAATGCAGACATAAAAGTGCATGCCATTAATCATTAACTGACAAATTGAATTGCCTAGATTAGAATCCTTGTGCTGTGCTGGTTCATATAAGCAATGCAAAATACATATATGAGATTTACGATAAAATATAGACAGGAGTTATAAATGTATCATATTTAGAAACATCATAATGGGTACACGTGCTCAGAAATATGACATTGAACATTCTTATTTTCACTGAATAGAATTTTAGATGTTGTTTCTGGGTGTGTCACCAAATGTATATTAGTTACATTTGCAGTTGATCGACCGAGAGCTATAGTGATAATTGGTTTAACCTAAACAAAATACAGGTAGACCTAATACTGTGAAATCATTAATCTTCGTGGGACACTAATTTTCGTTGGTTTCGTGGAAGGTTTTATTCACGAATATTTATCCCAACGAAAACTTGTCTCTTATATAGACGTCACATTTTCTAGAACATAGATCCACGAATAAATGTCCCCTTCAAATTCTCTTAGGTACATTATCAACGAAATTTTATGTCAAATGATTTTACAGTACATTATTTCTATGAACTATTTTCAAAATTGATTCCTCCATGGCTCCAGACAAAAGCAACAAGATGAATTACAAGCCATAGAATGAAATCTGCAAAATGACTTTAAAACTAGAACTATTGTAAGTTGCTTTTGTAAATGTCACACATTATTGAGCTCAAAAAGAAGCTAAATAATTTAAAAATTTTTCAGTACACATTACTTATAATTTTCTTACTCAAAACATTACGTTGAATTAATAACTACACAAGAAATATTGCTTGAAAACTTGAAACTTTAGTCAATTTAAAAATTGTATGACTTTGTGTTAATTATACTTCTTCATTTTCTTCGTAACTACAAGTCTTAGAGAGAAAAAACATAATTTCAATGCTCAGCAAATCCTAAAAATGGGTGAACAAAGTAAGATGGTGGTAATGGCATTAGAATTTATTGTTTCGACATGTTGCATCACAAATCTAAAAATAGCTTCACCATGGATATGTTATTGCCAACTTTTCGATATAATCATCTTACTTAGAGAATGATTAATGCTGCAATTCACAGAAACACGTTAATAATTTTTTTAAAAAAGATGAAATAAAAAGGCCAAACCTAATTTTACACTTATGTTCCGTTTGTCAATATCTTTTATAAAAAGGAAAATAAAATATTTCTTAATGCTATCTGTATCATTTCTAAAGTTTCGCTACAATTACGAACATTTAGCAGAGTAAATGTAAGGAAATTGTTTGACGGCCATTGCAATTTGTTGCAAAATGCAAGTGGCTCCTTGGTGTGAAATATCATCGATATGTAATAGAAGAGGCGCCTCAGAAAACGATCGAGTGGACTATTAAGCTAATCGTAAGTGCAGATATTGAATATGAGAAATGGCGTGGTGCTGAAATTCCAATATGGTTTGACGGTAAAGGAATAAGCAATCTTGACAAATAAGAAAGTTGCTAAATAAAAAGAAAAAAAGCTTATTGTCTGGAACTCTGCACTTTACCAGCTGAACTGTGTATTATGTTACAATCAAATGTTCTAAAGGCATAGTAAAACTGATATTGAATCAGGACTGTGTACACATATTCTGGCGTTAGACCTGCTCCATCAGTAAAACCTATGCAACACTTAATGTTGTTTAATTCTGACAAAGATTTATAAGTATTTGGAAGAATATATAAATCTTGATCGTATTGATTTAATTATGCAAAAATGATTTCATGTGTAACAAACACATTCATGTATTGATAAAGTAAGATTTTGTAAAAATAATGAAACAGTTTTTTTAGCTGTAAATATTTCTCTTGTCCTTATTTTATAGTTAATCAGTGAAATGCATTACGTTATTGGTGATTAAATGTTGACAGTGCCTGCTTGTCATGAATAATGTGACTGGGCTATTTATTGATATCTAAGGACATATAAAATGTTGACATTCCTGTGTTAAAGACATCAAAGGTATTTTTTGAAATGGTGAAGTTAACAAAATTACATAAAAGCGTTTTATTTAACACAGACATTAAAATAATTACAATCAAAAGGCAGTTTTACTTTAAACAAAACAAGTATAAGGTGGTTTTATAAGACTTTTGGAACTCATAAATGAAATCTTAAATATTGTACTACAGTATTTATAGAAAACGATTTTTTTTTGTATTTTTAAAATAAGATATTACTCATACACGGCGATGTTTGCCGCCATTAATTTATTGAATATAATTTTATTTTTATCTTATGTCTTAAATGCTTATGTGCAAATTTTGAGAAGAAATTTCCGCGGTAGAATTTACACGCTTAACTCCTCTTGAATTGTAGAAATCAATCATGTTTTGTCATTAATTTTAAAGCAAGATCTAAATTAGACTTGTTTGTCTCAAAATTGACGCCGAACGAAAATACAGCTGCTGAACAAATGTCTGAAATACACGATGTGTTTATCAACAATGTCTGATAATGAGGCTTTGGAAAGACACTTCGGTAAGTGAAGTGTCAGACATTTTGCAAACGAAGTGTCAGTTATTGCTGGAATTGCTAGTTATATCACAATTGTGTGTCGATTTTGTTTGCGTAAACGCCATCTGACGCCTTTGGAATAAATCCTTTATTAAATAAATGTATATGTATTTTCACAGAAACTTTTGCCATTGTTTCTGCAATGATGTAACGTGCAATGTGAACATTTCATTATTTTATTTTATTTTTTGATTTGATAAGAAATCTAGTGATATATTTATTCAATATACCCCAAAACGTATGTGTTTTAAAGACCTTTTTTTCTTCCTAAAGCAGTGTATAATTTTCGGACACGAAAGCAATATATGAGTTACATATTTGAATCTGAACATAGTCGTTTACGAAAACATTACTAAGATACATAGATAAGAAATACTTTTTTTCAAGTAAATACCATTAAAAAAAAAAACCTAACTTGCACATTCCGTATATCTCGTCAGTTTTCTGGCGTTTTCCATACACCCTCCATGTATGTCTCCGTTAACAAATCACAAGTACATATATTAACTTGTAAACAAATTTTGATTCGTCGACGTCTTTTTGTTTAATTCAAATTATTTCTGATTACGAACTGTCTTCGGGAACACTCGCCATTTGCATTAGTCAACACTGTGTCATCGATATTCTATCTTTTTTTTTTCTTTTTCACGAAAATTATATCATAATGAATAATAATGAGCTAAGGTAAAAATTGACCATAGAATTTACATTGTAAAAATTTGAAACAAAAATAACAATAGTTCTAGGGGGAAAAACAAGACAAGACCAGGCTAGCTCAAGTGTATTTTTGTTTTACTGTTAATCGTATCTGCTCTCTGCATTGATAAGGAATATGACTCAAAATAGTATCATATCTGTTACGCAGTTTATGATAGATTGTTATCTTTCTTTAATCAAAAGATCGGAGAGCTCCTTAAAAGAGTAAATGTGCTTATCTGCACATGATACAAACTCTCTCGTTCTCTGCTTACAATAATTTTACTGTAAATGTCAAAATGTAAGGTATGCGTTTCCAAGGCAATATATTTCCTACGATTAATATTATCCTGTTAAATTCTTCTTTTGGAAACCTTTCATCATTTTATGATCGCATAATGTTGACTAAACAGCCCATTAATGGCAGGAAGAATTCTCGTCGCTATCTTAGACAGTTTAATTAAGGGCTTTCCATCACGCTATTTGCCAATCGGCTAATATCGTAAGCTCAGATTTTGGTATCATGGATAAATAATTCGGCAGGAAATCAATGCCTGGACCATTCTGATAGATGGAAAAAAAAGAAAACATGTGCGTTTACTGTAATTTTCCTAAGCCCGCCAGATGCCCAGTTCACATCATTATTTACTCGTTTTCTATCTTAATAATAGATGAGTTTGTTGGAAAATTTCTTTTACTTTTTTTCTTCAGTAATGATTACTTTTTTTGTCTGTCAAAAGTGCTGTAGTGGATACGAAAGGACCAACATACAACTGTCTTTGCGGGAGGTCGGACGAGATCAGCTAAAAAAAAAATCAATAAAAAAAAAATAAAAAAATCAGGAAGCGAATAATTCAGATGTCCTTATTTGTTGATAACTAGACGTCACGTGCTTTTGTTATTTTATTTTGATTTTTTTTTTGCCTATAATTAGGCCTTTTTTACTTCCATTATGTTTTATCAATATAAATACGTTCCATGCAAGAAGTAACAAAGAAAGTTATCTTTATTTTTTGTTGTTTATTGCGTCGATGCATTTTATACGCCAGTGAATTAAACAACGCTTTTATTTCTCACCAGAGACGGATTATTTATGAGATAACATTGTGAATAAAGTTTATCTTTATGTCGTCCTTACGTCTATAAAATAATATTACTGACTTATGGATTCAGATATTAAAGTAAAATATTTCTATGGTTTAATTTTTGTATGAAGTTATCTATTACATAAAACCTGATTTATTGCAAAAACAACTTAACTATTAAATTATTTCCTGTATAAAAAGAATGCATCTGTTAATTCAGTTTTTTTTTCAGGCTTTGACAATAGAAACCATTGCACCAGAATTAAGTATCATTAAAAATGTAAATTTTGTGTAATCTCTTTCGCGGATAGCGGCTGCAATAAATTGTTAAAACTAAAAAATCAAATTTTTTTTTAAAAGGTGATTCCGGAAAATCAAATTTTTCAAATTAGTCTAATTAAAACCAATCTGTCACGGGTTGGTGTATGCAATTGCAATCCACTGCTGTGGTTTAAGAATACACTCATTTTATGTGATTGAAATGTTGTAGCAATTTCACAAGCTTTGAAAGAATTCAGCAATTTCCTGTTATTGTGTTTATGTAGAATTCTTTGGTTTTGCTTTTATTTAAAATTTGCAAAGGATAACAGTTTTGTATACGAGTACATGTTCGTGATTATTATACGAAATGAGTGGGTAAAGTTCAACGTTTGTGTTAGTTTAAATGAGTTTATTAGAATTAGTCTCATAAATAAGTTGACAAATATCTTTAAAAAAGAAATTCGGCGTTGATTGGGATTAAAGTAATGAGAATGTAGAACTAAAATTATATAATGAAAAACGTCCGTTCCACCGCAGACGCACTGTAACCGCATTTTAGTCATACGGGAACGATGGAATAGACCACAATATAATGCAGGTGTTTACAACGTCAACCCGAAAGGTCTCAATGTTCATCTTAGAGAAGTAAAATGGTTTGGTAAAGTAACTACATGTATATATATATCAAATAAACTGTAATCCTGTCAGAATACTTTGCCGATTTTTTCGTGAAAACGAAAATATATCTCAGCTAGTTGTCATCCCAACAAAGGATTGTGCGTAACCTTTCCCCCCTAAGTAAAGGCATGTTCTACAAATGAAAATCTTCAATAATTCATTTTGATCTTATCTTTGGCAATAATTCGTATAGAGATAAAAAAGTAAGGTTTGACAACTACGCCGATAAATATGAAAAGGATGAACCTTTAAAAATGAGGCTTACAGATGTTCACTTGATAAGTGCTTAACACGAAAGACATTCAAACATTTAATTTGGCAACTGAATTTTTATCCCTTGAAATGTATAACATTTTCACTACTATGCGTTCGTTACTTTTTTTTCACTATCCATTTGAATAGTCAATTTGTGTAATTGTTAATATAATAATTACTTGTTTTTAATCAAACTATCTAAACAGTAGGTTAAAGTAACATTATTTCTTAATATAAAATGCTTCTTTATTTTGCATGATGTCATTTTTATCTACGTGGCATTCATTCGAATTGTTTGATGCATTTTTCCGACAAATATAAAGATGATTTAACATGTATATAATTGTATTATTTAATTTTAGTTGATATTTCACTTGCAAATTGAATAAAGACAAAACGTAACGAAATGAAATAATAGAATCTTTTAATATCATATTGACTGAATTATATCATTTTTCATTCATTCGTCACTTTAAAAGAAAAAATAACATAGACCTGCAACGGGTATAACCCCATCATATCTTACATCGAAATGATTCCCGCCTAGAGCTGCATACTTGCACAAGAGCAAATATGGAACTTCAATTTACCAGATGTCACTAGGTCCAATATGTCTCACCGTCTGCAAACATAAAACACATGCCATAGAGTTTAAAAATAGAAATTAAATTATGCTTTATTGTGCCATTCGACGACGAACGAAAGTTTTAACAGCGCTACAGCGACTCCAGTGTTTACTTTGCGCTTCAGCGTTTCTCTAGGGTATGAGTAATTACATAGTGCACTTCTGTCCAGGCTGCTTGATGTGTCTGAAAAGATGCTTTATCACCAATCAGACCTGACCGTACAGAAAACACTACATTAAATGACAATGTAAATCTCGACAATGCAATTATGTATTGCAATATGAGTGCATGAATGGATTTTTTTCAATCGATTGTAATCTCTTTTTTTTTGTCTCGTTTCAGATATTCCATTTGATGCCCCAGAGCCTCAAAAATGTAAGTATAAATTAGAATATTATGTGAATTTTATTTGTTAGTTTTATTAATGATTTATTCATTTTTATGTCATTTATTACAAATTTAATGTAACGTGTATTACTTGTAGATTCCTCAAAGTAAATAGATCAGAGACATAATTTAGAACCAATCCAATTTAAAAAAAAATTAATACACAGATGCAAAATAAGGTGAAGACTTTCGTTGATTAAACCTTATTCATTTACGATATATCGATCATATTTTGCAAAAACGATGATTATACACTTTGGCCAATTTGCTATACATTTTTCTTATATATATATATAAAGTATGTGCATTATAAGGTATGTATTGTATTCAGCTCAAACATATTTCAGACTGAAGTACATAATAGGTTTTATTGGTGCCTAGATAGCGTAGTGGTAACGCGCTTCCCTTCTCACCCATGTGTCACAGGTTCGATTCCTGGTCACGTTGGTGAGAAGGTACAGTGATCGCCCGTCAAGACACGTAGGTTTTCTCCGGTCTCTCCGGTTTCCTTCCACAAATATGACCACATACGCCGCAACCAGAGCCATCGAGAGTGATTAAATTTGTTTCGTAATGTAAAATAAATAAGGTCTTAAATTGGATCAGTTTTAAGAACCGTAATTGAATTTGAATTCAGTAGTATTTTTTTTAAACACTAATTGTTTGCAACCATATTCAGAGAAAGCAGGTCTCGCACATTTCGTTATTCATTTTATAGATTCAGTTATTTTTATTAAGTGCTCGTCTTTTCGTCAGGGTTGATTACATGTTACATGTTTTGCAAAAACCAATTTCGTGTCAAAATTAAGGTTTGTTCGATTTAAAAAAAAAGTTGATATTTATGTAATATCAATAAATGAAACATATACAAAATGCTATACACGTGCATAAATAAGCCGCCCGTTAAATGCGATTTTCGTGAAATATTTAAGACTTACCGATTTTCGAAAAGTTTCAGGTTTATTTCATACCAAGAAGGTATAAACATATGTTTTCAGGCGCAATCGCTGTGATTTGTCCCATGTAAGAAAGATATAAGTATGAGAACATAATCAGGGTGCCTGGAAAGCGTAGTGGTAGCGCGCTTCGCTTCTCACCAGTGCGTCCCGGGTTCGATTTCTTGTTCCGTACATGTCGCCTATCCAGACACGTGGGTTTTTTTTTCAGGCTTCCTTCCAATGTAATGATTACCTACGTCGCCACCATTGGGGAGAGTGATTAATATAAGTTAATAAGTTGTTATACCTTGTTTTGTAAATGATTTAAAATAGATAAAGTTTAAACTTTTTAAACTTACCTTGTATGCAAACATGAACATTGCCTCTACAGAAATATAATTAAATCATAATTACTACATTCGACCATATTTTATTAATAGCATTCTTCATAGAGTAAGAGCAGACGTACGTTGTTTCACGTTAAATTATCCGTCATTGGTTGGATGACATATGACAGCCATTCGGTTATGTTTGCTTCCAAAAGGCTTAAACAAAATCCGGTGTTTTTTAGGAAAGTATAAAAACAGTAAAACATAATGATAAAAAAAAAAACACCTTAATATCACAATTTAGAATACTTTCCAAGTCAATCAAAATAGCACATATTCATTTTAAAGTTTCATAGTATTTTCCTGTGGAAGAAATCTGATCAATCGAAAATGGGAATCTCTTCTCTTTATATTGACTGAAAAATCGATCATAATTTCTTGAAATTGTAATATGAAGCTTCGAAGCTAGCGCCATTAATATAAAAGCGATTGAGATAGCAAAACATCTGTATTTTAGGCGCACATTGAAATTGGTCGAGAGGACAAACTTGTAACTAAACACTCGTAAGTGCTTATGATTGTCGTATAATTGCATAAATTGTATTTTCTGGATTGCGTCTAGCAACAAATATAAAGTGTTGTTTTACTAATGGATTATCCCAATTAAAGCCAAAGGTTAAACTGTTTCACTTAAAGTTATCAGAAACTTGCTGGGTTATTTTTTGGTAGTGTATACAGGTATTGAAAAGTCTATAAATGGAAAGTATCGCTTTGTCGATTCTTGGCTGTCTGGCGCAATAACGTATGACGTTATCCTGTGTGCGTTTTTTTATTTTGTTAAAGGCCCGGTCACACCGCCCGAACTTTGTTGGAGCGTTCCTTGAACGGTAGGGAGAGGGGACCGAATTTCGACAACGCTCGTCACCGCGCACAAAATGGGGAAAAAATCGAAAACACGGGCGTTGCCTTAGCGGTGCACCGCTGAAGCCGATGTTGCTATAGCGTTGGCTTAACGGTAGCGAGCGTTGGTTTAGCGGTGACGCGAGCGTTGATAGAGCGGCGTTCTGCGCATGCGGGCGTTGGCTTGGCGGGGGTTTAAAGTTGGTTTAGCGGCATACCGCTTTTGACTACGGAGCTGAACGGATCGCTCAGCTCCACCATCAGCTTGTAATACAGTCCATGTTCAGGCCTTCTCAGTATCCACTGTCTGACCCAAACAACTCTGTCTCTCCTTCTTCTCTCTCTCTTCCCCTTCTCTCAACAGCTTGTTGCAATCTGAGGAGGTTCTGATTCTGCTGCTGGACTAGTGCACCAATCATAGCAAGTCTCTCAGCATCAATGGTAGTACAGCTTTACTGTAACTTTGAGAAAAATTCGATGTACATGAGGTCTGCACTCAACGGCAGCTCGATTCCAAATGGGCTTCTGGTCCATTTCTCCCCGTATTTATAGCCAAATTCTGGTCCCGCTCCGACACCTCCATACCAACGCCAAACCAAAGTTCATCACCGCAATGGATCGCTGCTTCAACGCCCGACACCGTTCCAGCAATCCCGTGTCCGCTCGTAAAACGCTTACAACCGCCCCACCAAAGTCTGTGCAACGTTTAATCACCGCCCGGGCAAAGCTGGCGAAGCAGCGGTGGTCCAGTGTTCAAGTTTTCTGCGTTGGCCTAGCGGACCCAAGCGTCAACGAACTTGCGTCTAGCGGTGCCAAACTTTGACTGGGCGTTGTTGGAGCGGTGGTGAACTTTGCCGGAGCGGAAAATTGCCCGCTCCTCACCGCTCGCAATATTTTGTGCAGCTCAAAACTTTCGGAGCGGTAGGAGGGAACATAAGCGGTGGCCGAGCGTATACGGCGTTGCCTTAACGGGGGCCAACTTCTGGTGAACGGTAACGAGCGGTGATGAAATTTTTTCACCGCTCCAGGAACGCTCCAGCAAAGTTCTTGCGGTGTGACCGGGCCTTAATATGCAATGTGTCAACACCGGTCTGAAAGACTAGTGCAAGCTAGTGACGTCACAGTCTCTATTTATAGATTTGTTAACATGCAATGACGTAATGCTGAACATTGTATTTCTTCGTGATTTTGGACATCGCTCTTTGGGATTAAATTCAAAAAGAGTTGTTTATGATTATCTGTGTTTGGTGTCAAATATATGAACAATTTATTGTAGATAGTTCCAGATAGTATATATTTTATCAACCCCTTCTTAAAGAATATGATAACCAAACAATGACCTTAATATTAACCAAAACATCAAACATTTCATACACAAATATGACTAGACCGTCCCCGGTGGCCGAGTGGTAAGAGCGTCCGCCTCGGGAATGGGGGGTTATGGGTTCGATCCCCGGCTGCGACATACTAAAGTCGAAAAAGCTCCTTTGCTTGGTTCTCAGCATATAAGGGTAGTTCCAAGACTAGCTGGCCCGGTGTCAGGATAATGTGACTGGGTGTGGTATCATGCCACACGTTTACGGCGTGATACTGCAGTGTGGCAGCACTTTATCCGTCTCAAGTAGACATAATCTCCAAATGACTTAAATACTGTCGATGGGACGTTAAACCCTTTGAACACACAACAACAAATATGACTATAAAAATTATATATTTTATACAGTTTTTCCTAATATGGTATGAAACTGGACACTTTTTATAGAATTTAGTTTCATTTTACATGTTACATTTTGCTTACTTTTGAATTTGTGTCCATCAAATATACAAAGCGAATAAATATTTCCATTCAGCGATCTAGCAGCAGTAGACGATGTTAATCATTTTCGCTTTTCGTTATTTTGTATCGATGCCTCTGTGGGAAGTATGTGAGATTTGTCTGTGTCCACGGGAAGCCATCAATGGGTCAACTTTCCTGTCAAATGTGATTTCCGCCACTGGCTTAGAATATCGCAGTTCTTGTTCGTCGTATCGTATCGTTTATGTCTTCCGTAATGTCATTATAACGTACAGACATATTTATAAATGTCACGAGTAAATAGGATTAATGGTCTCTCTTAACACATCTCAAATTAAATTCCTTCCGTGTAGTACGGAAGTTTTGTAGCTTCACAAACTGCTTGAAGACTTCCGAATTATGTCGTTTTCATTATCAATATTACCCAGGATACAAAATACCGTTTGTCAAAAAGGACTGGAGGTTCTCAGTTTAATTTCATGGTGACATGATGCATTCCTCAAAGACAATTTTGAAAGCAAAATTAAAACTCAGTAAAATGATTGTCTGTGAAGAGCGACGCACAATATGCATTTTACGTCTTGTAGACAAAACCCCACAAGGCTCAGATCCTGTCGGTAGAAAGTCAGTCTCAATCAGTCTCAGATAAGCATATATTGTCAGACTCTGGTATATCTTGGATGAAACACCTTCCAACATGTGTCCATCCATGTGACAAACTCGTAGGAGACTCCAGGTAACATATGATTTCAGAAGGTGTGTTTTAGTTACATAAGTGATTCTGCTTCTAATGATGTGACGTACAAGTCCCGGTGGTCCAGATGTTACAGGCTACACCCCAGAATCGGGAGGTCGTAGGTTCGATCTCAGACCGCGACATTCCAAATACTTCAAAGAAGGTACTGGTATAGCTTCCTTGCTTGGCGCTCAGCTTTTAAAGGTAGACCCAGGACTGCTTATCATGATAATGTGACTGGGTGTGGTATCATGCCTCATGTCTACGGCGTGATACTGCAGTGTGCGATGTGGCAATACCATGTCTGTCTCAAGTAGACATAGTCCCAAAATGACGTAAATGTTGTCACGTAAAACCAACTATACAAAAAAAATGTTATTTGTCGAACAAGATTTCATCGGCTAGGTGCAGTAGTTCTCCAAGCCAGTGTTTTCTTTTAATATTTTAATATGACTTCTGGATGTAAAACTTTTAAAATTATAAAAAAAATAGGCGGCTCAGTTCAGCGGAAGTCACATGGCAGTCCTTAAGATTTCATGCTAAATACATGGAGGAAGGAGAAAGGTGACAAAAAATAAAAGGCGGAAATCGTCCGATTGTTAAGCTTTTAAGTAATCAATAATAGTCAGTTGGGAGATGCACACTTGCTAAAACCGTATGATTTACTGTCGGATTTTGCATTAGCCTTAATAACCTGAGAGTGCCCCAATCCCCACTCATAAGGGGAAATAACGTTTTTCCTCCACCCTACCGTCAGAGAAATATGCTAGAATCGTACCCTGATTTTCCCATTTGCAAATTTGCAAATCAGTTTTGTTTCTTTTTATTGTTTTTTTTGCCAATTAAAATACCAAACAAAAATTAGAACTTATGCTGATGTCCATATTTTATTGATGTCGCTCTCAGACAGTTACCTTGTTTCTTGATGATCGATTTCGGTCATGCTAAATTGATGAAATACAACTGTAAACAAACGCGTGTTTTTTCTTTCTTTTATTTTGTTCTAAACCTGACAACTGCTGATGCCAGAGACTAAGTTGAATTGTTTTCGGTTAGATCTTCAGAGAGAAATGTTGCCAGAAATATGTTTAGACAGTATATTACTGAACAGACGTATGTATGCCTATACTGGATACCAATGATTGCCATAAAAACTGCTTAGATAAGGGACCTAACACTCACTCAGCCCCTCACCACGTTGGTTCAAATCCCGACAGGGTCATTCGGATTTTCATGTAAGGAAGCTTTCCAGCTGGCTTGCGGTAGGTCGGAGGTTCTACCCGGATGCCTCCGTACATTCGGGGTCTTCCTCCACCTGCTATTAGCTGGACGTCGCTATATGACTGAAATACTGTCGAAAGGACGGTAAAATCAAATAGTCAAGTCTAGTCAAGTCTGCTTAGATTATCAATTGCTTTTGTTCAGATTTCCAGGGAGAAATGTTTATGAAAGTATATAACTGAACAGACGTCTGCATGACTATCGTGGCCATAATTAAATGCCATAAAATAATTATCAGCGACTGAGAAAGAAATTTGAAGAAGAAGAAGAAGAAAAAAAAAACACAAAAAAAAAATCACGGATAACCTTGTCATCAAAAGAACATTTTTCATGAAAACTATATTTTTGCACATTATTTCAAGAGACTTTGTTTGATCGGATTAGCGTCGCAACTGCAGTACTACAGATAGTTTTCAGTTCTGTATACATGTGTCACTGCGATATCACGACGTAGACACGTGACATGATACCACGACCAAATTCAAATTATCTGGAAACGGGCCGACCAGTTCTACTTCCCTCTCTACTTTAAGCATATCAAAAAACATGGGAAATATACCAAAAATGTTTTTAATGACTTCGGTGTGCCGTGGGTAATGAACATGTTCTGATAATAGGCCGGTCAGTATAAACACTCGGCCATCGGCAACGGGTTTCAAAAGCAGAAATAAAGAAAATCAAATTCTTCTCGACATTGTTCTAATTTGGTAATAAAGTCATTTTAAACTTAGTATGCGAGATCTTATATACACCATGCCATCGTAGTGTGGTATTTATGTATACTTTTGTGGGAGGAAACCCGAATACCAGAGAAGATACGGATTACCCCGTCCACATACATTTGTGCGCATGCGCGCACTCATTTGATCAAGCTCCAAAATTATGGGTCTACGTCATGGTTCACAGAGGGAATACAAACGCTCCCCCGAAGATGGCAAAAGTGCGTAGACGTAGTTTGAGAATTGTATGAAAAAAGAATAGAAACATTTTGAAAAATGTTGAAAGGTTTTCGAGAATGAGCCAAAAGTCCGGATAATTTCTGATCGCTCTCTCGGTATGGCCGGGACTTACTCCATAACGTGCGTGTCCCGGAATCATAAAAAAAATGCACGCACGGTGATAAGAAATGATGAATTAACAATCTGACGAGAAACTCTTTTGACTTAAAAACGAAACTGCAATAAATGTATTTTAGCCGTGTATTCGTAGTAAGATGTCATTACAATTTTTGATCATTCAGTTATACATGTCAACCCTTCGATTCTTTTTAGTCCATTATCAAATTATCAGAAGAAACACATTGGAACTATGCCAGTTTACAATAATCTGGTTTAGTCAACGTTTTTACCACTCTGTCTTTCAACTCACATAACTGAGAGCACATCTCGTAGGCATTCCTGAAGCCTTGGATTGTTGATTTCATTACCAGTAACGAAATGATCACCAAGCGGGGCTTTAAGTGTTAATATCTGTAATGCATTTCAGTAAAATAATAAAATCCAAACTTCTCTCTGCATTTTAATCTAGTGTGAGAAAACTTGATCACATTTGCACATGAATAAATAATGGAATTAGTTTGAACCGATCCAACTCTTCTTCTGGTATTGAAATCTCATACTGAACTTTAAATCCGTTAATTATCATGCATTTTGGGTATTTAGATGCAGTATTAAATTTCGTTATTGTTTGAAAAGGGAACCTTATTCGATGACAATGTGTTTTAATGAACACAAATATGTTGCATGTAATATTTGATTTTGAATTTATATCAAGACTGATTAGCAGTGCGATTTATAAATAAATGAAATCACTTGTTTAGCAAATTTCAATTGAGAGCAGCCATAACCTGTGTGTTTACATGTATATTAATGAGTTCCAAGCTATAGGTCTATTTAAACCCAGAAATGTAATATCTTATGATAATAATAATAATAAAATCTTTATTTATAGAAGGTAGCTCAGTAAAATTACAAACATTGTAAGAATAACTTCTTTACACGAGGCCTTCTGAAATAAAACATCAATTTTATGTACAATGGTTATAAAAGAAAATATAATAACAACAAACAAGCAAAATAAAAACAAGTTTTATAGTAATAGATTCTGAGGAATGTATATAACATATCTGTTTTTATTTTCGGCCTTAAAAATACCCACTTTTCATTTTTTATGTCTTTTTTAATACTATGTTATCACAGACATAACTTACAAACATTGTACAATCATGTAATCGTTTGAGTACCTGTTGACGACAATTTATTTTAAAAAAAAAAAACCATAAATTTTCTGAAACTGCATGATTATAGAGATTTACATTTGAAACTAATTTATGGGGAAAAAATGGGTGCCACCGATCTACTTCTTGAATTACCTGTCCCTGAAAGTGAGTTTTTGCTCATTTTTAGTCATTTTCAAGGGCAGGTAACTCAATATTGTGGGCTTGCAACACTTCATTTAATTTCAACTCAATGTTTGGTACTGTGTTCTCTGTCACTGTGTAAAAGATTTAGAAATTTTAAGCAAAAGAGTTTATATTATAGTCGCATCCACGAATATACAGAAATTGTCTTCTTTTTTTTTCAAGAAAAGCGCAGTTTGTTCATTTGCTGAAACACAGTGAAAAATCTATTCAACAGAATTGTTTTAAACTTTGCATTATGACTAGAAATGAAATAACAAACAATAATGTGAGATAAAATACGGTAACGATGGATTTGATTTTGAGGTATCTGCCCTTGAACATGACATAAAGAGCCAAAGAAAAAAAAATTCAGTGGCACATGACTCAAAGAAGAGCGGTGACCGCCGTTTTTCGTAAATTAGTTCAAATGTAATTCTCTATAATTATTTAAAGTTTTAGAAATTCACATTACTAGTTTTAATTTTCCTTCTTTGTCTATATAGAAAATAACTGGATTGTGCACGTATGCCTTTACCCAATGCTTTTTGGTTAAAGTCCAAATTTAGTGGTTATGCACGTGCGCCTTGTGCAGCACATGTCGATATCCGGTGGTAGTATCTGACTGCAACGATTAATCGGAAATAAATCACTATTGAATAAAATCACGCAAAATCAATTCCAACAAAAATGCCAAGATTTAATAATGACCAACGAAACCAAGCTATCGGGATGCTAAATGCAAATATGTTAGGAAATGCTGTAAAACCGAATCTTATCGAAGCAAGTCACTTTTTTTAAACGACCCCGGCCTTTGTAAAATATCATTTTAATTGTTTCAAAGACAGAAATATCTCAGCGACTTCAAATATTCAGGCAATGTTAGAAAGGAATGGTCCTTTACTACAGATATAACAAAAAGTCACAATATATGCTAATTCCAAGCGCAATGTATATATATAGAAATGTATGAGGGGTACTTTCTTTTTTGGCTGAGTATATTATTATAATACACTTACATTGTTGGGACAACTTAACGCAAACAGGAATGTATTCAGCTGTTATTGCACGGCGGATCACCGCCGGGGATACTGTAATTGGTTCGAAGGTTGTCAATGGAACCAGATTTGGAGGTTTAAAATCCTTACGGGTGCAGTTTCGGCTTTTTTTTCGTAATAAAACATGAACTTTGTACCTAGAATTGAGGGAATAAAAATAACGGGATAATACGCAAAAAAAAAAAAAATCAAAAATCAAAAAAATCCAGAAATGAATTGTATTCAATGCTTGAAATGAAGGCAAAATATGTAACAATTCGGAATTGAACCTTTCGTATCCCATTCTATTTTTACCATGATTAGAGATTATTTTTATTAACATCATCAAAATGCCCATTTCAAAATAAAAACATTAATTATAAACTGAAATTTACAAGTTCATGTCAATTTGATAAATATCGTTTTGAAATGGTAGAAGCGCAAAACCATTATAATAATCGAGAAACTTTATATTCTGAAATGGAGCAGCGAGATTTGAAGCCCGACATACATTTTGATCAACAAAATTGAAATCTACAACTGTATTAAAAGTCTATACACGGTAAGTTGATATTTATTGTAATTACAAAGCTACATTAGATAGAGGTTTATGAAAATTTATATAAATATCCTTTTTTCAGGTTATTGTTTAGATCCCAGAAATGAAAGTACATTTCGGAAAGGTTCGGACTTTTACATTGCTGTAATTGTTAGCGATTATTTTCATGATGCTGATCTGATGGCTACGGTATTTCTAGGCAGTGGAAAAAAGTATTTGGTGAAATTTGTGAAAATATACATAGAGTTAAAATATCTGCTTACTAGTGAAAATATACATAGAGTTTAAAATAACTGCTTACTAGTGCATGTATTTACATGAAATAATTTTAAAAAAAATACACCTAAAAAGGGGGTGGAGGATTTCAAATAATTTTTTCATTCTATCAATATTCATTTCAAATATCTGCAGCTTTGTGTTCAGCGTATAATTAAGTTTAATTAATTTATGGAAAAAATGTATATAATGAGTAAAAAAAAATATGGGAAACAATTTCTGTAATGAAATTTCAATGCTTTATTGCATTTATTTGTTTTTTTAAATACACCTATATATAATGTCACAGGGTGAGAAAGATTTGCAGCCTGACCGTGACTCGAACCCGGGGCCTCTTGCTTACAGGGCGAATGCTCTGCTGACTCAGCTTTTCAGCCGCATACACATCTTTCTTCCCTTTTATGACTAATAGGTACTGTGACATTATCCCCCTTTATTTTATTATTTGTCCCTGAATTCTAGGAGTTATTGGGTAATTATAACCATGTGCAGGTGTAATTAGACCTGGCACCTATGTCACAGTCCCACGTTGGGCACCTTATGTCACAGTGAGAAAAACGTGCAGCCTGACTGGGACCTGAACCTGGGACCTTTCGCTTACAGGGCGAATGCTGTACCGACTAGCTACCCGGTCAGTAGCATACCACATCCACATATTTATCCCCTGTTGTTAGTAATATGCAATATGCGAATCCAGTATCTCTGGAATCTCTTTCTTATTTATATGTTTTAATATCAAAGCAGATATATTACTGATGCTCACACACTATATTTAAAATCATGAATATGCAACTAATTATCTTCATTTCTCGATTTTTTTTTCAGCTTGCAATAACTAGAAAATGGGAGTTGAAAACCTGATAAACTGGACACTGACAATACATAAGCGCTAAAGAAAGGCCAGGGGCAGCTATATCCAATTTTCAAGCCAAAATTCAGCATCATGTTCACCTAAGCAGCAGTTAACAACACATCAAGCAACCAATAGACCATTTCATCAGGGGTTTGGCAATACATGTATGTGGTATAATTTGTGACAATTAATACTAGAAAATCTGATGCATATGTTTACTACCCAACTGAACACTATATGGAATGTTAAACCAACGCCGACGAGTAATGTTAAAACTTCTGTTTAACATTCCTATTATCTCCAGTTTTACTCAAAAGATGTCTCTCAAACTTCAGACATGTGTTTATCATCATCAGACCAACCAGTAGAAACAAGAACAGTAACTCTTCCAAATATTTTAGCATATATATGCCCTTTTTGGACTTAAAAAAATTGTTAAACTTTTGTTCAGCATTGCTATTTCTCACTTTTACTTGATGTATGTCCCCCTTCACACATAGTTTGATCATCATTAGATCAACCAGTAGAAGCAGGAACTGCAACTCTTCCATTTTTATATAGCCTTTTTTGGACTTAGAAAAACGTTAAAGTTTTGTTTCATACTGCTATTATCTCCACTTTCACTAAATGGATGTCTCTCAAAATTCACACATATGTTTATCATCATCAGACCAACCAGTAGAAACAGGAATGTATGCCCAAGTAGTTACAGGAACAGTAACTGTTAAATATTTTTGTATATTTTTGGGCCTTTTTGTACTTAAAATGTTGAAATTTGTTTACATTGCTTTTATCTCCAATATCTTTCAATGGATGCCCCTCATAATCCACATATGAAATTACATGCCTATGTTGCAGGTCAGACTGTCATGAATTTTAAAATAGTTATGCCTTTAAAAAAAAAAAAAAAAGAGGGCCAAGATGGCCCTGAATCACTAACCTGAGAAACTTTGCTTTCATTGCCTTTTACAACATAGTCATACTGAATACAAACCCATACAGAAGAACAGCAGTATAATTTTAATTCCAAGCAAAAGGTTTACATGTGGTCGAAAAATCCTCAGTGCCCCCATGACCACAGGGCCATGATTTGAAAACTTGGTTCAGGTCCACAAGGCCAGGTTACATACCAAATATTTAAACCAATGATCTTGTGGTTTCTGACAAGGATATCTTTTAAAAATCTTTCATAATTTATGTAAGTCTATGTTAAATCAAGTGACCCCTGGGGTGGGCCAATTTTGAACCTAAGGCCATGACTTGAACATACTTGGTAGATGTCCATTAGGAAATGTTACACACCAAATATCTAAACTCCAGGCCTTGTGGTTTCTGAGAAAAATTTTTCTAATTTCCTATTTAAGCCCTGTAAAATCAAGTGACCCCTGGGGCGGGCCAATTTTACCCAGTGCACGATTTGAACATACTTAGTAGATGTCAATAAGGCAATGCTATACACCAAATATCTAAACTCCTGGCCTTGTGGTTTCTGAGAAGATTTTTCTAGTTTTTTTTTTATTATATAAGCCTATGTAAATTCAAGTGAATTTTTACCCAAAGGCGATGCTTTGAACGAACGTAGTAGAGATCCACTAGACCATGCTACATACTAAATATCTAAACTCCAGGCCTTGTGGTTTCTGAGAAGATTTTTCTAGTTTGTTCCTATATAAGCCTATGTAAAATCAAGTGACCCCTGAAGCGGGGCCAATTTTGAACAAACTTGGTAGAGTTGCACTAGACAATGCTACACACCAAATATCTAAGCTCTAGGCCTTGCAGTTTTGCAGAAGAAGATTTTCAAATTTTGCATTTTCAAAATCTATTTTTAGCTCCTGTGATTTACTTTTCAACCAATCAAAATAATTTGAACAATCTTGATAAAGGGCACTATAAGGATGATTCCTGTGAAGTTTGGTGAAAATCCATTCAGCAGTTTAGGAGGAGATGTTGTTTAAAGGAATTTGTTAACGCCGGACGCACGGACGCCGGACAAAGGCGACCACAAAAGCTCACAATGAGCACGTCAAGCGAGCTAAAAAAAACACCTTGGTTAAGGTATTTGCACCACCTCATTTTTTTCACTTAACCTTTGAGGTATTGCTTTGAAACTTTAAATATCTATTTATGACCATTACCTCTATTTGAACATGGCAAGAGTACATAACTCTGTCTTGGATTTTGACATAAGTATGCCCCTTTTCTGACTTGATTAATTATTTTGTACTAACTCGCTTTTTCATTTAATTCTTTGAGACTTTGCTTTAAAACTTGAAGCAAATGTGTATTTTTCATGTGTTTTTTTAACGAGTGTGTTGTCTTACAGACAGCTCTTGTAGAAGGGTAGTGAACTTTTTTAGTTCACTAAAACAATATATTTTCTCATTATTTGAATTTGTGATATTTTCATTTCAAATATTCATCACTATACTTAAAAATGTATTTTATAAATGTTATACTAAAATGCTATATAATATATCTGAAGCATCTTGAAATTTAATTTTTTTTTAAACTTCAAATAAAACATTTATTTCTGTAAATTAACTTATGTAGTGCCAATAAGTAACACTTATCGGTCAGAAACTGTGGTTTAAGTCTTGGTCTAGCTGCACATTTTTCTCACTTGGTTATTTTGCACCAAACAAGTGATCATTATAGTATCTCCTATGTATATAATTCCATTTTGGTTATCAGGAACATTATCAATTTAATTTCTGTAAATTCTGCAACAATTTCCAAATTTTCAATAATATGTAACCGTTATCGGTGGGAGACTTTTGTAAGTGGTCTCGGGTTTCAGTCCTGGTCTGACTGCACATTTTTCTCACCTTCTTGATAACATTGAAACTTTTTTTTGTCCTCTAAATATGTATATTAGGCCTTTCTTTTCATATTAAATTTTATTTTAAATTCACTTTAAGTTTAAAAAAATTTTTATTTTTTTTTTCTTTGTCGCCGTGCTTATTTCAATGTGCTGCCTCAGGCAGCACTTTTTTACTTGTTTGTTGTTGTATTTGTCATTCTGAATGATCGATATTACTCTCTCGATGCTCAAAGCGTCCGATCGCCAATGTGTGTTTTAAAAATAACTTTTAGGTCGGATAATCGAATACTGGCGTGTTTATCAAGGTCAGCAGTTTTAAAAAATACAGATAAAACAACTAAAAATTAGTCTGGAATTCATTCAGATTCAGTAGAAAAAAAACACACCAAAAGAAACCATGCATTCAGTTTACATGTACTTCAGAAGGATCAAGTGCCAGAATATCTGCCAGTGCATGGAATCAGTTATCAATCTTCGAATTCTTTTAAACTGATTCTATATCGATCATGTTTCTTAAGGCAATGCATTCATCATTAAATTATAATCTTTATCCTTCAAATGCTAAAAAAGACTTCAGTGCAGATGCAAGAATCCATTGACTTGGAGTTTTAGGCTGGTTTGCTCTAAGTCTATAGAGGCTTGAATTTACTATAAAAATTCCTATTATCACTTGATGAATCATTATCATAATTTAATGACGAATGGATTACCTTAAAATAGAAATTTGAAGATAAGGCAATTTATTTGAAAGCGGGAAACAAAAAAATTTGCACTTCACACTAACAGTTCGATTATTGGAAGGGAAGTTACTTAGATACTAATGGTTTGACTTTACTATTGTATTTTTTGAATTTATTTTTATCATGTATGCGCTACTTGAAAAAAAAAACCTGAAGAATAAAATCTGCAATATAAATGTCACACAACTTGGCGATTTGTGTTCAAAAACAGAAACGGACATTTGAAATAGCATAGATTTACAATACTGGACGTAAAATACTATAACTGGTTTTCTCACATCCTTTTACAAAAAATAAGGAAAAAAGTTAAAAAAAAAAAAAAAAAAAACGCCGAGCTTCATACCCTATTTTTTTGAGATGACAGTAAAAACAAAAAAAAATAATATTTTTGCCTCACTAAAATAGATTTTGCAATATTTATCTTGTTTTCGTTTTTTGAATGTTTGGCGTGGATTTGGAGATGCATTGCATATTTGTCGTGTTATGTCTATAAAGGCTTTCATATTTTTGTTGTTTTCTGTTGTTGTTTTATTTTTTTATTGTTGTTGTTTTTCCCCAATATTACATCTGAACTACGATTCCCCCACGTAACTGCGATGTCGTGGGTTCGATCCACGGCCATGACATACTGAAGTCGCCGTATTCCTTTTATATAAAGCAAGTCAAAGGACTTCTTGTTCAAATATCATGATAACATGATCTGACATAACATATTTTAACTGGTGTTAGCCTCTCATACACACAAGTACATACATTAATATAATAGTCTTATGACTTATGTATGGAGAATACGTACATATGTATACTGCCGTTTTCTTGAGAAGCTATATCAGTCGGTCGAACATTACAGACGATTCCCAATTATTTTGGTGTCAGCTCATGTTATGTTTGGCTTATTTCTCATTTCCACAGTTTTGTTATCAATTCATAAAACAAATGAACATTTCCACTCAACGATGTAGCAGCTGTAGACGATGTTAGTTTTCCTTGCGTTCGTGATTTACTGGCTATGGCGCTGCGGAAGGCCGGAAAGATTTTGTCTCCGTGTCCACGGGAAACCATCAATGGGTCAACAGTCCTGCCAAATACGATTTCCTTCACTGCAGTTTACTGGCTTAGAATAACCAAGCCCCCCCCCCCCCCCCCCCCCCCCCCCCCCCCCCCGGTTTGCAATGAAAGTTAAAATATGCGACCTTCCTGGCGATATCTGGTTAAGGAACTTTTCAGTAATGACAGACGATTGAATAAAGTTGAATATAAATATGCAATTGTATATAAATTTCAATTCGTTTAAGAGGAAAAAAACATTACTTGCAAATACCAATTTAACATTTGTCTTTATTCCATTTTTGTAAAAATGAAAATGTATTAGTTTTTGTTTAAATTTTCCGACCATTGCACCGTCACAGAAATAGGCAGCATGGATTGTAGAATTGCTAGCAAAGTTTTCGTTTAATTCAAAAATTGAAACATATTGCAGCCGATATTCATAGTTATGCGGCGCCTCTCTGATAGTTATCTTGTTTTTTTTATAATCGATTCCGGTCATGACACATTCATGAAATACAAATATGAAACACACGCATGTTCTTTTCTATTTTTGTTTCCACTCCTGACAAATACGATTAATTTAGATCTGTAGCTATTCAGTATACACGAAATCGTCTCATTAGTAATGCAAAGTCCAGAGCTTAGTAGACTAGATGCTCATCAGAGAAAAATATTGTCAAAACAAATTCAGAATTCTTCCGGAATAGTATTTAACTGAATGGGCGCCTGGTTGTTTGCCATTAATACAATTCAATGCCATAAAATAACGTTGTTTTTTTTTAAACTTATTTCAAGCCTTCTGATGATAAATTAAAACCATTTCATGTATTGTTACCTTTTGCTCTTCAACTGAAAAATACATAGATTTGAAACTGTTTACTTGGCTTTTTTCGTACCCGATATTGCAGTGTTTATTCGTCTGTAATGAAGTTTATTTATTGACATTGTACATATGCAAATGTCACCAGTTTGGTGTAAATATGGATATTGTATTGTCTTGACAAACCGTTTTACGTTTGACTAGGTTTAAAATCCAACTGAATTATGGAATTATCATTTGTATGTTAAGTGCCATTTGACACTGTGGTATTTCGCGACTGGGAAATGGCTCACGGCTTATGGCGTGAATATCATTACCACTCTGTCATCTGAACCGGTTTCAAGAAAAAAATGTAATTTTGTATATTTCTTTTCAAGTAGTCTACCTATTTTTACTTTTTGAAGATAATTCTTTATATCATTGGCATTTCAATATAAATCTGCATATGTGTGTTGTTTGTGTGTGTGCCGAACATACATAGAGGAAAAAATAATCTATAAACATGTCTCCACCATTATGGAATTTATCTTACGAATTGTGATGAAGAATAGAATAATAAATCAACGGTAGGTTACATTTATATGGATAGATACGGTGAGTGGTTGCGTGTTCTCGCATTTAGAGTATGTCCTGCATGTATTGAAGTAATTTGAAACCATCTTCTTACTTTATTCATTCATGAAATCAACGGAAAAAATCCTTAAGATAGCAGAGGTATCGGATGGTATATACATGTATAGGAATTCCTTGACGCCAAGTCGAGCTTAAATTTATTCCGTGTTTCTTCCATTCCACGGTCGTCTTGTATCTCATCAACTAAGTCACAGAGAGGAATTTGCTTTGTCTTTAATAATGTCGCTTCGCTTTCTGTATCGTTGATTTTGGATTGATTGCATACACTTTAAACTAAAACGTTCAACTTGGCGCATATGTTTTGAATCACCGCTCATTAGAGGAATGTTTTAGGGTTTTTTATCAGTTCTTTATAACACCTGGGTCAAATATGTGTATGCCAGGTTTGCTGGGTCGGTTCATAAATGTATCAGGAATTATAGACAACATGAACGCGTAGAAAGTAAATCATTATTAAATTGAATCACAATAATTTACTTGTGTGCCTTCAACATCGGTATTTAGAAATGTTACTGAACTTATCTGATCTGAATAAAAACATGTATGTCAGTGCTTAAAGACGATGCTTTGTTTCAGGTTACATGATGCTCATCTGGAATGAAATATCTTTCTTTTAAAACTTAAAACCTGAAAATATTTTTTTTAAATCTTAATGCATTAGCCGCCACCTGTATTAAGCGGTCAATCTGCATATAACAGTCAGTTCTAATACATGTATAACCAAGCTAGCATTTTGTTACATGTTACCTTCATTTCGCGATCGCTCGATATCACATACACTTGTTCCCTTGACTGACCGCTTAGGACAGGTTTGGCTGTATTATTTCTGTCTTATTGTTATATAGACCTTCAAACTGAAACAATTAGACAATGAAACTTGCTAAGCATACGTGAAAAAAAAATTGAAATCAATTCATTAAATTATTACCGTGAACTTAATCCGTTGTAATAAGACATTAATGTTGATACAAGTTCTGGAAAAGAAAACACAAAGAAAAGCAGAAGACATATAAATGACGTAGGCAAGGGGGAATATAGACGAAAATCAGACTCGAAAAGAATTGTATCAAGTACGTACGAAGCCTTACTATTTGTAGTTTGTATATAGATCCTGATGAATGTTTATAGCATATAGACACGTCTGTCATTATTATGATTGAAAAATGATTCCTTCACACTCTCTACAGAAAGTTATAATACATATCATAACAATATACAGCCCCGTCTAATATTGTATAGGTTATTTAATGCAAAGTACAAGAGAAAGATGTATTCAACATTTTCATATTGAATAAATCTGATCCATTGTGTGTGTGTGTGTGTGTGTGTGTGTGTGTGTGTGTGTGTCCAACCTGCTCTCTGCAGACATGTGCTTTAACTCCTTATTGCAAGGAATAGAAGACAGGCGCTTTGGATAAGGGGAGGAGGGCGTACATTTAAAAATATCAACATTTTACCTTTGAGTGTGGTAATACATTGCCGTAAGTAGGAAGAGGGGAGGGGGTAGCGAATTTCATTTGATATTTGATTGATTTCCCATAATAAGGAACGTAAAAAATATACATGTATCCGTCGATTGTAGGAAAGGGGTTGGCGTATGCCACTTCCGGCCCCTTAATTCTTCCCTCGGAAGAAAAAATATATTCAGTATTTAAACTTTGACGCCAAATCACCTTTTTAAAAAGGCACAAATTAAATATTTAAGTTTTTAGAAACTTCAGATACGATTATCTAAAAATAACCTTATAATGCCAACGTTAATAACACGTCACTTAAGAAAAAAGAAACGTTCAGATTATTGCAAAAAAAAAAATGCAATTAAATGCAAGAGTATTTTCAGGTGCATGTAATCAGCTGATCAATCATTTAACGCTTCCTTTTTAAACCGATGTTTCAAAATCAAACTTATTCTATTGAAACATAATTTATATTAATGACCCTTTCCTCCAGTTCAGTCGAGGTAGCATTCAAAAGAATTATAATGATTTCATATGCTTTTATCATACTTTAATAAAAATCATAATTGCTTAAGATGGTAAAATTAAATGTACTAATGGTATCCTCCGAAAAAGTCTCAAATTATACATATACGAGCGAAAATATATCGTTCCCGGTAAGTTGTAAGGGCGTCAACCCCGGTATGAGGGTGTTGTGAATTCGATCCCCGGCCGCGACATACCATTGTCGTAAGCAATGTTACCGTAAAAGCCCCTTGCTTGACGCCCAGTATGTTATAAGTAAAGTATTGCCCTTTGTTATGTTATATTTATTACATTTTTATGGTCTGCATTACATGTAGAAGCGTTGCAGAGGTCTGCATGTTTTTTGTGTGCGTATTTTTATCCTTAACTGTGTCGGGACTATCTCTGATATGGTTACAGTTACTGTGACAAAGTGGTATCTGGGGGTATTCATCATCTTCAATGGTAGTTCTTGTTTACCATGAAATCTACAAATCAATTGGATAATTTAATAAGCGCTCCAGCAGCTGTAGACGTCGTTCGTGACTTTGTGTAGATGACTCTGCGAATTCCTCTGGGATTCGGCGTTTGTGTCCATGGGAAGCCATCAATGGGTCAACTGTCCTGTCAAATAAGATTTCCTTTACTGCCGTCCACATGCTGAGCATAACACATTGTCTCGTGGCCTTGTCTGTCTGGTTTTACAAAGAAATGCCAAGTATGTCGACTATGGCGTTATGTTGTTAAGCAAATTTGTCAGATACTATTACTTTGACATATCACGTGTGTCTGTTGTAACGTCATTAGGTCCTACAGACATATTTATTAACGTCAAAAGTAAATGGGATTAATCGACGCCAGTGCCCCCTTTAACACTCTGAAACCATTATATTTGCCTTTCGTGGTATGGCCATGCCAAGGGGTATTGAAATGTCTCGTGTAGTGATTTGACATTTCACAAACGTTTAGAAATCTGCCGTTTCCATTATCCGTATTACACAGAATATAAAATACAGTTTCACAAAATGGTTGTATGTCTTCGGCTAAAAGTTTACTGTGACATGTGCATCAGCAAACATACTGCCGAAATTTATGAAAATGAAATTGAAACTGCACAGGCGTGAAGTCGTGGTAAGGTAGCCCTTAGTCTTTATATTTCAATAACGGTATACATAGTCCCAAAATTACTAGAACAGTGTCTATAGGATGCTAAACCCAATTCTGCAAAAAAAAAAAATAATAATAATAAATAAATAAAAAAAATATTTAAAAAAATGGCAAACTCGTTGAACATCTAGGTAAAACTATGAAGCATAATATTTTGTCAAACTGTTGGGCATAAAGCTAGATTTATAAAATAAAGTGGAATTTATGGATGGGAAACACCCGTAATTGTGACTTGGTCGCAGAAATGCGACATGCAATCACAGCAAGTCACCACCACGAGGTCATTAAATTCTTGCGATTACCAATACTGCTGATCATCAACCAAAGGACATTCACCAGAATACTCGTGCATTCCTTTTTTACGGCCTTCATAACTTGTGTATCCCTGATTGTACCTCACGTCTGTGTCCGGGGGTCGACTTGACTTGACTTTATGAGTTTACCGTCGCTTCGACAGTACATGTATTTCAGTGATATAGCGACGTCCAGCTAATTACAGGTGGAGGAAGACCCAGAATGCACCTGGGGGTCGAACCATCGGAAGCTTGCGTGAGAGGTGAAGTACGTTACTAAAATGTAATTTGGTAATAATCCGAGAAATATTCAACAGAGATAGGAAACACCTGTAAAACGCAGTGGAATATATTGTTTAGGCACACAGCAGATCATTGAATATTGCAAACTTTCAAAACAGTGTGAAAAAATCACAGAGGAAACTGTAATCATAATATGAAATAATCATTATCTACTACAAGGAATTATTTTCAGATTGATTTATTTTAAGATCCTTTTGAATTATAATTTAAATTTAATCAGTGTAGCAGAAAATCAACACATTTTACGTAGTGCCATCATACAGGTACTTTTCAATTTTACATGAAACATTTTTTATTTATTGACTTATTTTCATGCATAGGATATCATTTTGATGATGATGTGGTGTTCCTTTGTAAGATACAATATAAATACACAAATATACTCTCATATATCTTCACCAGAAAAGGAGATATTTGAATTAGTAGCCAATCTTTAGTTAATCGGTCTTTGGTAATAATACATACCTTAAAAAACGTAAGATAAAATCATACCACTTTTACATGGGAAATGCATATTGCGTTGCATAATTGTTTTAGCGGTTATGTAACTCATTATTTGATTTGTGCTTTTCAATATGTTTAGACATCTTTCGCTCAAGTCCCATAATGACTTAATCAGTTTCAATTCATGACATCAAACCGTGAGAAAAAATGGCAAGCAAAATTCTGTTTTAAAGTAGTCGTTAATTCTTATTAATTCTTATTAATGAATATCTTTCGGCTTTATCTGGTAAAATTGTGATAGAGCCAATAAAATGGAGTAATTTTGTATACCCAAAAACGAAAACAAAAAGATTAAAACACACACACACACACACACAGGGCAATAGATGGTATCGACCCGGGCTTGAATATCAGACGATGACGTTGAAGCAGCTCTGTCAACTCCTTTAAATGTATTCGTATACTGTTAAATCATTAATTTCCGTGGGACACTAATTTTCGTCGATTACATGGGGGATTTATCTATAAATATTAATCCCCACAAAAAAATTGCCCTTTATATAGACCCCATGTTTCATAGAACATAGATACACTAAATGTTGCCACGGAAGTACAAAATCAACTTCAACGAAATTTTAACTCAACGAAAATTAATGCTTTTAGAGTATAGGTATCCTTGGTGATATTCAAAAAAATTTTTAAACACATACCATGTCAGAATGTATGTCATTTTGAAATACATGTAAACAAATTCAGTGTGCTTATATTCCTTCTCTTCAGTAACAGTTCATCTCTCTGAATTCCAATGGCTTCCCCATTACCCGAACTGAAATGATCACATAGTAGTGCTGAACGTTTTAAAGTCTTTAGCGCATGTCGGAGAAATATTGACAATCCTAACTATATACTAGAGCGAGTAATAATTTAATCACTTTTTTTTTTTGCATGAATAAGTAATGGAATTAGTTTGAGCAGATCAAATTTTATAGAAGTCTCGAATTTGGGACCCGCGAGGTGTAACATGATTTCGTGACCTTTAAGAGCAGTTATGAAATCCATTTGTCTAAAAATGAAACCTGGAGGCAGATACTTGATCAGAATGTTTGTGTTTTATTGGCCACAAATATTGATAATGTGTATTTTATAGTTTCAATGAGGGGGCATTGAGACTGATGAAAATAAATGTTGTGCGTGCATGTTTTAAATGTTAAATCCATCCATCAATAAATTACATTCATTGTCTTTCAAATCCTTAAAAATACAATGCACTTCAGTGCAGATGCAAGCATCCACTGATTTCAGAATTATAAGCGCTTTTGCTCAAAGTCTGATACAATTTGACTGACCAATACAATAATTACATATTTTTATTCCAGCTCCCTGTCTCGGTCATTTCTGTACCTTCCATGCTACGTGCTTCGTTAACACGACCTCATCCACACCTTACTGCGAGTGTATCAACAACTGTGAGGGCACGTCCACCTCGCACGTGTGCGGCACAGATAGACAGACGTACAGGAACGAATGCGAGCTCAGGTTGTCTAGCTGCCTTCATCACCGGTGGATCAAAGCCAAAAGCAAAGGGGAATGTCCTGATCAAGGTATGTCCGTGTCACTGAAGAAAGAAAAACACACATGTCGATAACGGCTTTATTTTGAAAACACACATGTCGACAACGGCTTTATTTTGAAAAACACACATGTCGACACATGTCGACAACGGCTTTATTTTGAAAAACACACATGTCGACAACGGCTTTATTTTGAAAAACACACATGTCGACAACGGCTTTATTTTGAATATTTTCTTTTGCTACAGCTCGTTTTCATCATTCTTGTGTCGTCGTCGTTGTTGGCGTCGTCTTCGTCAAGAAAAACTTTAACCTTTGCCATAATTTCTAAACTGTCGGTCATCAGAATGAACTTATATGTTCACGTTTACAATGGATTCATTCTCATCAATGGTCTTTGGTCCATTTTCACCTCATTTATCTATCCCTTTTAAAGAACAACAAAAAAAAACAACAAAAAACAAAAACAGACGAACGTTGACAATCGCATGCGGTGTTCTTGTTTATTTACAAATGTCATGTATTTGTAGATGTCCTGTATAGTTTTGAGACATACAAGGGCAAATCAAGAAGTGTTTTGCCTTACAATATAAGCATACGATCATGTTTATTCTGACAACCCTTTTTCAAGATAGTCTCTCTTCAATTTCAATGCATTTGCTTCTATGATACTCAAATTTGCAATCTAAAAAATAAACAAATGCTTCGACAACCCAGACGATATTATCATCACTGTCAAAATATTACACCCAAAATTCTCATATAGTTTTTTGAAATGGGGAATGAGGCAGGATATCAAAAAAAAGAAAGAAAAAAAAAATCATTTGTAGCTTCTGCAGCTTGTAATATGTGGGTAGGTGAGTTGTCGATACCAGCTTTGAGATTGTCCTCTCCGTTTTTTTTTTCGCCCTCACTTTGGTTTTTACGGAAGCACAGATGGGACATGGTGTTTTTCTCTTTTTTTTTATTATCTCGTCGAGACGAGATAATAACTAAGAAAAAAAGCAAATCTTGCTAACTCGTGGCCACGATATATAACTAAGAAAAAAAAAGACTTGTCTAATTTGTGGCCACGAGATGTAACTAAGAAAACAACACGATTATTAAAAAAAAAAAAAAAACCATGTCCCCTCTGTGCTTCCGTAGGTTTTGCAGCCCAATTTTTTGTACCAGAATATGGAGGACATTCAACACCAAGAGCATTCCTCATGTCCCCATGAATTTCCTTCGTTAACGCCTTGAGAGAAAAAAAAAGCAAAGCCAATAATTTTCTAATGTACCCTCTTACAGCTGCTCACCTGTAACTGTTTTCTCTGTTCTGTAGAAACTGTGACCGATTAGACGTCAACATTTATTTCTCTAAATATAAAAAAATGACGTGACTTTGCATTAATATATCCTGTTATATAAAAGAATACATTGCGTACTTTTGCGACACATTTATATTCACATTTAGTTATTAAAACATCTGAGAGTTTCAAACTGTATCTATAATTAAACGTCCTTGATGACGTCATAACAAACGAGCCTGACTCCCAACAGGAAAGGACCAAGATTTCGACCCCTGTCGGTTCAGAAGATGCCGGTTCGGGGGGCGTTGCGTGCCGATAAACAAAGGAGGCTTTCTTACAAGATGCGAATGTGATATTCGATGTGCGACGTCAGACGCCAGTGTCGTTTGCGGCTCAGATAACGTGACGTACGAGAGCAGCTGCAAACTGAGGGAGGCTGCGTGTATCAGTCAGAAGTTCATAGCCGTCAAGTATAAAAGAAAATGTGGTAAGTGGCTGTTTGTATATTTGTTTGAACTTCATTCTCCACCTGTAATTAGCTGGACGTCGCAATATAACTGACATACTGTCGAAGCGACGGTAAACTCAAATAGTCAAGTCAAGTCATTCTCTTCACCGTACATTTTACACACACACACACAAATTCCTAAAATAGATACATTTAAGATGAAAAATGTGTGTGTATAGGGGGTATCTGGAAAACGCCTTTGTCCAAACGGACGATATATTCATGTAGGTCAAACTTAGGATCGAATCGAGTCAAGTCTATTAAAGACTTGTTTATTCTATATCGAAACAAGTTCTTATAAATTGCATTGGTGCATGGAAGAGCCAGGAAAATTCCTCCATCACAACGGGGTTCGAATCGGGGGGGGGGGGGGGGCACCCGGCGCGCGCCCCCTCTAAAATTCCCCGACCATACATGAATGTAGACACACAACCCCACAAAAACTCACAAGAATGCAATATTTCACATCTTGAAAAATCGCAGGGGAGGGGAATAACCCCGGATCCCTAGTCCAACTGGAACTACACCCTTAGCACGGCTCTGGCAAAGCGGCAAACCGCTTGAATTGTCACTGCCTACATTTTTTTTACTTTATAGCCCCCACCCCCACCCCAACAACCTGAACTCCTGAAACCTGCTCTGTGGTATACAGTCATTTATATTTCCACTAGATGACAGTCACGTATACATCATAACAGTGGGATTATTTACTACGTTATCTATACATCCTAACTTCTATTAATACTTAAGTAAAGGCTCATTATGCCTCTAGAAGTAGTTGTATTCTTAAGACAGAAAAGCAAAGTGTGTGTGCTACAGATTTGTTACGAGATGTAATCTTTATATGTTGACGACAGCGTTACTACAATGCATAAATAAAATAGAATCTTTAACTTATTATTAAGATAATTTAGTTGCTTACAAAAATTACTAATTTGCATATTCCGCATATCTTCGTAATTTTTCCATAGAAATCCGTATGTCTCCGTTAACGAACCATGCGTGACTAAATTGATGACGTAGCAGATAAACGATAAACAAATTGTGATTCGACGGCGGTTTTTTCAAATTCATATTATTTCTGATTACAGACTGTCTTCGGTCGCCAGTGCAAATTGTAAACAGTGATAGTATTTTGAAATCCATCCATAACATTAACTTGCGTAATTTGGTCAACATTATCAATGCAATTAATTGTTATTTTACAGCAGATATCACAGGGGTTTGGCAAACCCCTGTGGCAGATATTTTCCGATTATGCGCCATTTGTGATAGTCTATGATATGTCAATGTTATTTTATATTTTCTTTTTCATGAAAATAGAATCATTATGAAATATAATGGGCCTTTTCCTTAGAACAGAACACTCTACATAAGTTCTCTACAACATTGACACTTCTTAACGCATTAACACTGTGTCAGACGAAAGATACGTTTATTCAAATCAGTCATACATATCGAACCTTGTGATATTTTAAATAGTTATATTGCATCAAATAAACATAAAAAATATACTTAATTAATTAAGGTAAAGTCCCTGTAATGGTTCCGTTACATTTCGGACCTCATGGTCTTTCACTAGGATAACCAAGTTTCCTAATGTTTCATTAGGGTACCTTGGTTATCTTGCTAGAGGTAAAGTGGTCCAAGACGTTAACTTAATGTTTTCTAGTGTCACCGTGGGTGAAACATGTTCTTCTAATTGCACAATATGTATTTAAATATCATTGAATTTTCCTTCAGTTTTGGTTGTTGCTGTTGTCGTTGTTGTTGTTGTTGAGGTTGTTTTTTTTTTAATCATTTGCAGATCTGGTACTTTCTTTAGTATTTCATGATAAAGGCAGCATTAGTATTGAACTTCAGGACTTTCGTGACCCTAGCGGTGTATAACTCTTACAGGACAAATCAGGAAACTGAATCGAGTTCTTGCCCTTTGCATCTTATTCCCTCATGAATACGATCGATATGTTTGCATTTGCAAGTGTGTTAGCTATGCCAACGTTAAATTCATGACTGTATATTGGCCATTTTGGTTGTATTAAGTTAACATCGATTTGTCACACCCAGTGATTATTCAAAATTTATGAAAACATTAATCAGAGACCTCGGAGGCGATCTTTACTGTAATAATAAAACACATTGTGATAATATGATGATAAAGTCAAATGCGGCATTTGCTCTAATTCATTTTAGCTGTCAAAAATTGCACATGTTATACTTTGCAAGGAAAGTCTACAGATGATAATGCAAAAGCACAAAAGAAATCGAATATATATTTATCGGCAGTCGGAATTCGACCCAGACCAAATGATCTGATTGACCTTCATGTTTCTGACATAGTGTGATCCATTTGCACCTATCCAGTTTAGGAGTGGAAACTTTAGCCGCGTCTCTCGCTTTTATTGTTTGGCCAAAGATTCTAACAAATAGAATAGGGCAAACTTGCCTGTCTTTCTAACTTCACTGAAGTTATCGGGTAGCCTGTATGCCTAGTTGAATATACGAGTATCTGTAAACAGTTAAATGACCAATTGGCTTTAGGGTCAAAACATCAAATGTACAACTAATATTTCTGCTGGATTGAACTCTAAGCTAGGCTGTCAAGTTTTGGAATTCAATTTCTCTAAATGGCGATGCCAGGTTTAATTTCAATAGATTCTGCATACGCGTGTTTACAGCTGTTTTAATGATTGTTGTTGTTTATGATACTGTTGTTGTTAACGTCCTCCGTGATATCATGTATTCACTGTTTACAAAGGTCATATTTTCTAGATTTAAAATGACTGACAGTATTCGTTGTTCGGAATTGCATTCAGTTTGGGAGATAAAAAAAACTATTCACGCTGCACTGTACTAAGTAAGTTATTTCTGTAATACAGTTACCGATAATGATGTGGGAACTAGAGGAATTTTGTGAGAATAATTTGGCATAAATAGAGAATAATTACAGTTGCGGTGCATGAAAATGTCATTCTGCTGCGCTTAGACCCTTGATAATTGGTCGGACTGCAATGTTGAATGGCGATGCATCACCAGTGTTTTGCAAACCCCCGGGGACATTTACTTTTTTTATTCAGATTGAATTTACCGATGTTAAGAAGTGCCCATAAGTCTTCTTCTTCTTCTTCTTCTTGAGGAGGAGGAGAAGAAGTTCATTACAAATACATGTACATGTTCAATTTTAATTGATTTATCGATGGACCGATACATTGTCAGACCTCCAAAAAAGTATTCACTACTGTAAAATTTCTCAGACAAAATGATGATTGTTACAAATCACGCCCGTCTTGTTTCATAACATTCCTTATTTTCTCTCTAAATAATTTTAAGTCTGTTCACATCATTCCATCTTCTGTCGAAATATCAAAATCAGAAAAACGTCTTCCTCTAAATGACAAATTCCAGTTGAGATGATGAATTAGAAGTTTCCTCAACGCTTGGAAAGCGCCAACTTTCGCTGCTGGTATCCTGAACGAAAAAATATTGATAGCAGTTGAAATTGGTTAAAATAAGCACCGAAGACGCTCGCTTTCATTTTTATTGGGAAAATTTAAAGATAGTCAATCCGTCATTATGTCCTGATCAAGGTCAACCAACAGATTGTGTGGAATTTTAAAAATTGTACTTGATTCTGCACTGTTCAATGTCTTCCTAAGCATTTGAAGGGCCGTAATTATAGTTTAATAATTATGTATAGATTACTTTAAACCTCTAATAAAGTCCATTTTATTTGTACCCCACATTAAGGTTTATAAATTTATAAGAACATTCGCGGCTGGGGAGTGCTACCAGCCCCATTTTCCTGAAGATGAAATAAAATACCGGCGTTAATGAAATAAATAACCATTTAACAATGACACTAAATGCAATATATTACATGACCTCTATATATATTTTCGATAATCTGATGAAAATATCATAAATGCCATCACATAGCGATACTCTCTACTAAAATATTCGACACACATTATTATTTCATTACAAATCAATACGCCCTTGGGTATTTTATTGTAAAATGCTATCAAACCATGTAAAACTGTGTAATAAATAATGAGCTTTTTATGCAATTATCTATTTCCCCATATATCTTCTCTCGTCAAAGAAGATAAACTGAAGTTAATTATCTAAAAAATGTGTTCGGAGAGCGGTTCAGCCCAGGAGAGGAAATTCGTAAAAGGAATAGATAATAGATCGGAAATTACAATAATTTTGCAAACTTAATTAGCACAGAATCAATGTAGATATAATAGAAAAGTATCGTGGAACACAGAACTCGGGGGGAAGGGGTGGTACCTTTCAAACAGGACCAAAATAAGCAACTCATTTATAAGGGCACAATGACAAGTTGTGTCTTCAGTCCCTTTGCTCTATACACATGTAGCACGATCGTCAGAGTCGGAAGCGGAGCGTCGTGTGACAAAAAGAAAAAGAACGTTCAAATAGCAGTAATGTAGGTTACATGTTTGTTATTTATCATACTATTTTAATGGTAAACCAAGGCGTGCGTTCAGTATGCCGAACTGTATGCGACCGTACGCTTACAGTCAGCTATGAAGCTGTCTCAGTGTCATAAACAACGATGTTCACGTTTATCTATATCTACAGCATAAGGTGCACGTGAACAGCATGGCATGGGTCCTAAGACAATTATACAATTATATGACTGACTGTAAGCGACCAGTTGCATACGGTTTGGCATACTAAACGCACGCCAGACTGGTTGTTTATGCCAGGATAATGTGACGGGTAGTGGTAGACCACTAATCTACGGCGTTATATAGACTAAAAGCATTCACGTTGCCATATTGCGAATTGTATCTATATACCGAAGGTTGGAAGTTTGGCCCAAGCAATCTTAAGTAAGGCACTATCAAAACTGTATTAAAATCTTCATCAAAGTAAGTAAATGTCAGCGCTTCAAAAGGGAGCAAAGTAAAATGAGAACTGTGATGATACATTTTCAATTTCATGTCAAGACGTACTGATTAGGATGATGATTTTAAAATCATTTTCTCCCGTCCCATAGCGTCCCGCTTTTTGTGTTGCGGTTAACCTTCAGTGATGTTGTACATGGATTATGCCCCATGTTCTCCAAATTAAAAGAGGCACTTAAGTGTGATTTTCATACTCAAACTCAGTTTCAATAGGGATTTGAGTAAGATATTCATATTTAAGTCAGAAATCATTTTTGAATGTTTTCGAAAGCCCAAGACCATAACTAAATGAATCACTAACACATTACAGCGAAGAAACCTAATAAATTATTAAATACGAAGTGATATATTGTCAAGCAATGTGTAAACGAAATTAATGTATGGAATTATATTTTGACCAATGAGATTGCAGTATTTTTCAAATCTTTCCATCGGTTTAACTCGTTAAACCACTTCGTTTAATGGGTAACCTAGTATATACAACCAATCTTTATACGCATGCGTGTAGATATGGACTTGGATAGTACAAGTCAAAACATAATTCCATACATTAGTATAGGTTAATGTTTATTATCGAGGGTTTAACAAGTTAAACCGTTCGCTCGGATGCGCCGAGCTTGAGCGATTTAATTTGTTAAACCCTCGATAACAAACATTAACCTATACTATACGGTATAAATGAAAACAAAACACCATTAGTTTAATAAATAATAACCCGTGTTATTTGTATCCAGAGTTTGTTTCCTAAATAATGTGTGTCTTTGAAATACAAGGCATTATTTGTCTTCAAATGGTTTATTAAAATTTGAAAGTCCGTGTGTTTTAACGTAAACTGCATTACAGCCAAATGTATCTATTCAGAGGGCCCCTATGCCTGAATGCTGACTTTGTATGAAAAGCCCCACGTCATTGTGTGTTCGAGACACTGTCTCGGCATTAGCTTTTTTTTCAAACGAGGAATTCTTCCGGATGGCTTGCGGTAACTCATTGGTTCTGCTGGGATGCCACCTGTGTACCCGGGGTCCGCCTCCATCTGTTATAAAGCTGGACGCCTCTTTATGACTGAAATATTGTCAATGCAACTGTTAATCCCTAAATTACAACAATAATACACTCAGATTATATATGTAAAAATAAAATCGGAATTCCCCCCAGTCTTTTTTTTAACATTTTATTTTGCAGCATCATAGATTACTACAGCATAATAAACGTCAATATACATAAAATGAGTAACAATTTAACAAATATTTTTTTTAGTAAATTTAGACTAAAAATAAGTTAATATATTATTACATTATATGTGCTATGTCAAGACATAGAGTACTGATACAGATAAAATAATGACTTAGATAAACTGATACATAATTAAGAAGGCATAGAAACTGTCTTAAAAGTAATAGCATATTTTTTTGCATTTTCTATTAAGTTAAACATAGATGTTTTTAATTAATAAAATGGAATAATGGAAATACCAAATTATTTAGTTATGAAATATGAAAAAACAAAATAAATAATTTAATTTAAAGAGAACTATGGTTACAAGGATAGCCCACTAAGCTTATTTCCAATGGGGCCCAATTAACCAAAAGGAATCAAGATGTATCCGTAGAAGCAATCCTGTTTACATGTTCGCTCGATTAGTTCGTTAATTTTAAGGTTAAATTCAACAAAATATAATTTTTAAGGAGGTTACATTAACATTGAGGCAAAATTAATATGAGTTTAAGTATTAAGCTAACATAATATCACAGAAAATACATACTTGTATCACAGAAATGATTGTACTGGACATTGCTATCGGTCCGTCAATAGTGATTTATTTTAATTTATTTAGAAGCTAATTCTTTATCTTCTTTGGTTTAGACAGGGCGGCTGATGAATAGTCTAAGTAGTTGGTAAAATTGTCGATTTAGCTTGAATGGGAAATGGATTGGAGGTAAAATAACAGCCGACATCAGCACATTTGCCGTCGATATTCTAATTCATTGAAACAGAGAGCGTCTGTCTACGAAAGTATGACCTCTGGTTACTCTGGCGTCGTAATTCGTATTGAAACAGAAACCTGATACTTTGAATAGCCTGCATGTAACATCGCCTAAGGCTTCTCAGGGAAACCACAGCAATTAATCGCTTTTTTGCCCTGTTTTTTTGTCTTTTTTAAATATTTTGTCACATTTTGCAACGAAGAATTTCATTTTTATGTTGCTGCTTTTAAAAACGATTGACTTCATGTTTTTTTAAATGTTTGCTCGCGCTTGAATTCGCAAATCTGTTTTAGTGTCTATGTCTGTCTAATTTATAAGTTAAAGACTAATCGATACATCAAGGGTAAGTTATGAAAATTGTACGACAATTTTGAATTCTTAATAACATACTAACAACAATTCAGCAATTTTCATTGTAATATGCACTTCTTCAACATAACTCGCTTCAGAAATGTTTAAAGTTTTGTTGTTGTCGTTTTTTTTTACAGAAATGACAGATCAGACTTTAAATTACTTTCGGTACGTGGTATCTCCGAATTACAAAAACCATACCATCCAGTGGGTAATTACAATGTAGATCAATTGCACATGTCATGCACTAAATATCGTTCATGTTGTAATGCATAATCATTGCCGAATATCTAATCTTTCAAACATTTTCAAAACTATGATGTTTTTACCATTTTCGGTAAATGCATTCATCATTTCAAATTGGTTTTCCTCTGTGTCTAAGAAAGGACTAACATTTCAGTCATTAAAATAAATGGAATTCTAATGTCAGTGTCTTTGTTCACCATTTACTGCCGGGGGTCTGGGATGAGAATCTTTTTCATTTATCGTACGCTTTTTCTGAGTTGTTAATGTCTGCGGGTCCTAGATTCCAATAAACCCCTAGAGATCTCTATGCTGTAGATGATATATGTATGTCATATATACAACTGTCTTCATGATATATATTCTCTGTCTGTGTGTCTGTCCGCCTCCTCCTTCTCTCTCCACCACCGTCTGTCTTTCTCTGCGCATGATAAGCCTAAGGTTTGCTCTTTTAATCGGCTCTACCATAATGACACACTAATAATAATAATAATAATAATAATATAATCTTTATTTATTGCAGGTAGCTCAGTAAGTTTACAAACATTTAAGTATAACTTCTTTACACGAGGCCTTCTGAAATAAAACATTAAGTTATGTACAATCGTATTAAAATATATAAAGAACACAAACAAACAAAATTAAAACAAGTCTTAAGTTTCAATAGAAATCACTTTGTATGTTTATGCAGATGATGATAGTAATGATAAAAATGATGTAAAAAGTGATGATGAAAATGGAAGTGGAATTGTCTGCTTACATAACATTGAAAATATTTCAAATCTCTGAGCAGAAACCGAATATTAACATTAAGAATAAGAATCAAAACGTAATATTTGATACATTAATAGCAAACGAATTGTACATATCATTTGGACGTTTACACATATATACACAATGCGTTCGGTGGTGTCCATGCTCTTTTTTTTACATGTTAATGTTTTGACAAACTTGGGTACAAATGCATGAATCATATGGATTAAGTTCCGACACCGGAAACAAGGAATTTATTTAATTAGCAATATGCAGAAATGTACGTACATGTACCTTGTAAACGAATTATAACACAATTTTGTTGTGATATTGTCTCCGTCAAAAATTAAAACGTTTCCTTCATCTATTATATGATTTTCATTGACAAGGACTGCTTCAATCCGTTTTCTTTGTAGTCAGGTTTTCCAACCTAGACATGTTTTCATTAGAATTTGACATGGAAACAAATAGTTACTTTTTCAAAGTTGCAAGGCTTTGGGACATTCACCATTTTACATTGATTTCCCTCAGTGTCTGTAGTCAGTAACAGTCATAAAACAGAGAATTCCAATGTCGTAATGTCAGTGATCACTGCCTGGGGACCGGAGCAATAATCATTTTGATTTACCATGCGCTTTTTCTTTCTGTGTTGTTAATGTGTACTGGTCCTAGATCTAATAAATCCTCACGAGACCTCCCATGGTTAAGGTATACTCTGTGAATCTCATTTCCATAGTCGTCCACATGAATCCGTTGTATTAATCTGAAATTTGGATCTCGCTCTGTCTGCGTTTCTTGATCAGTCTGTTTGTTTGTCACAAAACTTTAACCTTGACCTTCCGCCTACAGTCTTCAGACTTCACAGGTGCATGCACCTTGATGAGCTCTACACGCCAGTTGACCTTGATTTTCAAATGACCTTGACCCCAAAGGTTTAAGCCTTGCTCATTCGAACATAGCGCTTGTTCGGTATTAAAACGAGATGGTACATGTTCAATTTTGTTATTTTATGTGTCGGAATATATATTAGCCGAATAGTTCTTTCAACCAGATAATGGCATCGATTTCAAAATGATACTCTTAGATGGATAAAACAAACGTATATCCTTGAAATTAATTGAAATAAAAAGTTAATTTAAATTAGGTATAATGTGGAGTAACAACAGCGTGAAAAGTGCAAATAAACTTTAAAGATGGTGTTGTTGTTATTGTCGTTGTTGTTGTTTTGGAGTTGACCGTCGCTGCAAAAGTATTCTAGTTATCTAACGACTACATTCTGAATTCGGAAGCAGGAAGTCGTGGATTCGATCCCTTGCCGCGACATACCAAAGTTGTAAAAATGGTACTGGAATAGCTCCCTTTCTCAGCATATTAGGGTAGTTCCAGACCTGGTTGGCCCGGTGCCAGGATAATGTGACTAGATATGATATCATGCCACATTTATTGTTTACTCACATCGGAAGATCCTCAGGAGTGCTTTATGGATCCATTTCCTGAAAGTTGGCCTTCAAAAATTATTCCAACTTGAAAATAAAAAATAAAAACAGCATAAACGTACATACGTTAGCAAATTTTAAACGAATATTTAAGGAATAAAAACGAATTTAACAAACAAAAACAAATCGCAAATGTGGTCCTTTAGATGAAGACATTTAAGTGAAAATAAAATATTTAAAACATTTTGGTTCTGCAATAACAAGTAACACAATAAAAGGTGTGTTTTTGTTAAGTGTTTCATTCCAATCTCCCACAAATGAATAGTAGATGAGTTCAAATGGAGTTATCGGCGAATATGGCGGTGAAAGCTGGCTAT